>JAIPRL010006511.1:0-26989 GCA_025469235.1 Pemphigus obesinymphae
TCTTCCTAAAATAAGTGTTCACAATTGCTAATTCATACGCTGATGCAAAGTCAAGTATTTTTTCTCCAGCCTCATTTCTTTCTCCATACCCATACCCTCCATGCACTCTATCATAATCTATTCTATCTCAGCCTACATATCCATTCATATCCCTACCAATTACAATATTCTCATTTCCTTGTACTCCTTGTATTACTTCATCCATTCTTGCCAGAACCCCTCTTTCTGACTTTCCTCACATCCCACTTGTGGAGCATACGCATTTACTATATTTAATACCTTATTCTCTAATATTACTTTCACTAAAATAACCCTATCACTTTTTCTAAACACCTCTACCACTTTTCCTTTCATTTCTTCATCTAATATCACTCATACACCATTCCTTGTACTAGTCCTTCCTGAATATATGATTTTATACCCCTCACCAATTTCTTTCGCTTTCTCTCCTTTCCACTTTGTTTCTTGCACACAACAAATATTCACATTCCTCCTCTTCAAAACTTCTGCTAACTCCCTACTTTTACCTGTCAATGTTTCTACATTCCACGTACCTACTCTCACTTTGAACCTATCCGGTGTACTCGAATCTAACTCAAAACACCTTGGTGCTTTCCCTACACCATCGACATTACAGCCGTTGGGTAGACCCGCACATATAACTGATGGAACGGCTACCGCAGCCGCTGTCCGGCTGGTACTGGTCACTTGGTCCCTTAGGCTATCTCCACACCCAAGTACTCAATTTTGTTTTCCCCGCGAACATCCGAGATGGGAAAACTTGCCTATATTCTTTTTAATACTCCTCATACTTTTTTGACAAGTTTTATGCCGGCTGTCGACCTGACGCAACCTCAATTAGTCGACTTCTACGATAGGCATTAGGAAACCGTGGTGGTATTCTTAGCCCACTCCACAGGGCAAATATATCTATATTATTTATATTTTATTAATAACATAAATATTTAAATGTATAACCTTTGTGTCTCATGGTCATCTATTGGATGGTAATTAACCAATGAATCAAGTATAAACACTTGGCCCCATTCAGTACATTCATTTAATGCCATTAGGAGTTTCTTTACCGTTTGTGAATCCATTTCAATCAATTGATAATCAGTTTTATTAGATTCATTCATTTCAGATAAAGCAGCAATAGTATTAGAAACCACCTATTTGACATAATATATTATGTGTATTATGCATATAAATTGTATTCATTTTATTCACACAATTTTTTTTTAATTACCGTTGAATTAGAATCTAATAAAAGTTCTTTTAGTTGTTCCAAGAATCCTTGATTAATAACTAATTGATAATTTATATCATATAGTTGAGCGACACACACTGCAGCTGTCTTACGTACGTATGGATCTTCATCACACAAACATTTATGTAATGGTCCACATAGATATTCTGTGATTTTCTCCAATCTGATGCTACTCATTGTACGCAATGCTAAAGCTCTTATTAATGGACTTGGATTTTCACAGTCCTTAAAATAAATAAAAAATAAATTATAAAATAATTAGCATGGATATTCATTACCAAATAAATAAATAAATAATTAATAAATACCTTTATAAATATATTAACCGCCATTATAGCCATATCAGGGTTGCTCTTAGCATAGATCCTCAAATATGAGTACACGAGTTTTTTCAATCCAATATTATCAGTTTGCATACAATTTACAACATCAGAAAATAGAGCTGACATATCTTTACCAGACATTGAAGATATCATAATCTATCCCAAATAATATTTTAAGTTAGTCAGTAAAATCTACAACTATTTTAATATTCTATTGTTTTGGATCAACCACTGAGGATCACTGTACCGTGCTCATCCAAATACAAGCCTATGACTACCGTTTATCATATTATGATTGTTTAAAAAGTAATTTTTTGTTATAGACTAGGCTATATTATAAATTATTTTTGTAAAATTATTTTTAGAATATTATTTGTACACTACACTCTAAATTATTTCAAATTTTTAAATTTCTATCTCCCTCTCTTATTTTTTAAAACTGTATAAACTTTCAATTTTCAAATGGAAGACTGAAAATCAATAACATGCTAAGTATCGAAAATTAAAAATTGAATTAATCCTGGAATAACGTGTCAAGTGCTAAGCCCAATAATATATATAACGTGCTATGATCATTCCTGATAGGTAAAAAAAAAAAAATCAAATAAATATTGTATGTAATATCTGCCAGGGCTATGTAATACATTTAAATAGTGAATAACTCAAAATCAACTTCTTGACAACTATCACGTTATTGATTTTCAGTCCTCAACTTATGATTTAAATTGTAAATTCTTAAAGAAATGTTCCCATTTTAGTTTTTTAAATCCAAAGAATATTACTCGAGTAATAAGCATTAAAATATAAAACATGGCGTAGTGGAAAAGTACTGTAAAAACACGTAATAAATATTGATAAAGACATACCTACTACAGTACTTCTCCAATCTACCATGTCTTAAATTTGAATGCTTATTACTTGAATAATAATCAACGAATTTAAAAAATCAAAACGTAAAAATTCTTATGTAAGTATATTCTTTATGAATTTCTAATTTAAATCATAGATTGTCATTTGAAAATTGGAAGTTTATATAATTATAACAAATAAGGGTTTTTAGAGGAGAGAGTAGATGAAATTCTGTTGAGATTTGATTAATGAAACCTAGCAGCTTAAGAGACTTACAACAGATCATCTGGATATGCATATTTGGGCATAGATTGCTAGTAAGAGTAAAACTAAGTTCTTTACAAAATTATTTGAAATTTTTAAAGGGGTATTATTAACAGAGTAAGTATATATAATTGAGGCATTAGAGCGACAAAAAGTCATTACAGAGCATTTGGGGATGTTGAGAACAAGGCCTAAAGAGTCTTCTCATGATACTAATCGTTAAAGATCATTTTGAAAAAGTTGACAGTTGAAGATGGATTTGATTTGAAAAAAGATTTTCATATCGTCAGCAAAGATTAGGAGTTTAGCGTGATGAAGGATGGAATTTATAAATAAGGCAAAAAGAAGTGGAGATAGCACAGCACCTCATGGTATGCCAGAAGAGAGAGTGAAGTAGTCATAAGAGGCAGAGGAGACAGTTACCCATTGGATTCTGTTTACTAGGTATGAATGAAACCAAGAAAGAAGGGGTTCACCGATAATTAAAGAGTCTAATATTAATATAAGAGGGTGATGATGGACACGGTCAAAACCTTGGATAAATCAGTGTATATTACGTCTATTTGACAATTGTCGTGGAAAGAATCAAATATATACAAATGAAGGCTAATATTGCAGGTGATAGTTGATCTTCCGAGACGGAATCTGTGTTGCTCATTGACAAGTATATGATTTATTGAAGAGCGAATCGAGTTTAGGATAAAGGTTTCAAATAATATGGATAAATGAGGTAGGATAGTTATTGGACGATAATTGATAACATCTGTAGGATCTCCAAATTTAAGAATTGGTCTAATTGAGCCAAGTTTGAGGGCTGTTGAGATGATACCTAAGTCGATTGAACGTCTAAACAGTAAAAAAAGGAAATCACCTTGGATACCATCAGAACCAACAGATTTTTTATTGCGAAGGGAATATAGGCAATTGTAGACGTCATCAACTGAAAAATAGACATTTGACGGGAGAGCAAAGTTGTGGATAGTATTTATTGCAAAAGAAGCAGACAAAGATGAGGTATTTGAAGGCTGTGTGTTAACGGAAGTACAATATTTAGAAAATAGGTTAGCTGAATCAGAATGATTAGTACTTTGTACACCGTCAAGTAACACACTAGATGGGATAAGAGGAGAGGATCGGTTTTTTCTAACAAAACTCCAAAAGTAGCGCGGATTGCACTGTAAGGAAGATTCAGTGCGGGAAATAAAATCACAGTAACATTGTTTGAAAAAAAACTTGAATTTGGCACAAAGAAGAGAGAAAGACATTGTAGAAACAGATGTTTACGACAATTATTTCCTAGGTTTAGACACAATTACGATAAGCATCATATTACATGAGTACCAGTTAACTCCTAAACACAGTTTAAATAATCCCTCCTGAAAATAAATAATAAAATGTATGTAAAAACCAGAAAAATTACCTTTTTTAAAGCTTCATTCTTTTTTTTCTTTTTATTACTGTTTAGTAGAGACTTCAATTCAAATATTTCACCTTTTTTGGTAGTACGGAAATATTTTCCATCAGAATCCATCATCTCCTGAAAATTATGTTATACAATAATTAGGTACATCTTATTCAAAATTAATCTTAATTAATCATTATTTAAATACAATTAAAAAATAAAGTATACAGTCTTACTTTGTAATATTAGCAATTATAATTATATAATATTAAAAAATGAATTAACAAACTGAGACGTAAAACAATTTTGGTACACAAAATGTATTTTATTTTTATTACTATGAACATTTAATATGCAATATGCATTTAAATAATATACCTATAGTGGATATCTGCTTATATCTATGTAAAAAAATTTCACATCAGGTTATGTGTCTGTCAGGTATCACCTAATGAAATTGGAGCCAATAATATAGCAGCCCTTTATTGTTTTCAAGGTCACTATATTTTTATTTTTATTAATTAATTTAGCTTTGATAATATATGGCAATTCCTAACTATACAACTAAAATTTTCTTTAAAATTAGATCTATATTTTTAAACTAGGCATAAACTCTGAAATTGCTTTTTTCAGAATACTAGCTTCATTTTCCAATATAATCAGCTGATAAACATATTAACAGATGATAAATGAATAATGAACTAACCAGCTGTAATAGATGGTGGATAGTGGGATATGATAACTACTGTTATATTTTTTCAAGATTAGGGCCAATAATTGATCAACAGCATTTCAAATTCTATAGTGACTATTATATGAAATGGGGTATTATATCAAAATCATGATCATTCCCCTAATTTTCATATTCATGGCCAAGGTAAATATTAAACTTTTATACATAGCAATTAGCAACTGTACATATATTATACTTCATAGTTCATATATTTTTTATATATACAATGAATATATATGTATATATATATTTTCAACATAATATAATATATTATTTTTGTTTTCAATAAATTTGTCCACAAATATGTTTTGTGATTTAAACTTTAGTAATTAAAACAATTCTCTTAATATTGCCTCCATAAAATCGGTCCCTATTACCATTAAAATATTACTATTAAAAATGTCTCTATATTACCCATTAGTTCGATAGTGAAAACAAATTGTGGGTTAAGAGGACTCTATACATCCTCTTTTTAATGGGTTATATATTATGCACCTATATATAGGCAATTATATGAACATTTAAAGAAAAATAAAAATCTAACAATTAAAAAATATTTAAATGAATTTTAAAGTACTAATTCTATCGCACTGCAGTATTTCTCAACATATACTAACTAATGCTAATTTAATTAATTAACCACTTAACTGCTACTATTATGTATATGCTTTTAAAATAACATCAAAAATTAACCAATACCAATAGGATAAAAAAATGTGTGTTACTCTCTAAAAATAATTTTCAAATTTGAAAAAAAAAATGTAATCATTTTCAAAGACTCTATGGATTAAGCTTTATTTTATTGTTCTATCTAGTAATTACCAAGTAATATCAACTTTTTACCACTTTCAAACCATTGTGTTCATAATATCCGTTTATAATTTCTTATTATTTTTATGGTTTAACCGTGTGTCTGAATAATAACTGTAATTTTATGTATTCTTTTATAACTATTAACAACTGTTTAGTAATTACTATTTTAGCCATTAGTTACAAAAAAAGTTATAAAGTCAACATTGTTGTTTTTTTTAAATGTAATTATTGAAATAGAATTATATTTAATATATTACTATTATTTAAGCACTAAAAACATATATTAAAAATACACTATTGTACCAGCACCTGAAAATCTATATCTATAATTATCTATGATTTAAATTGTTAATTTAAAAAAATACCAATTTTTAATGTAGCATTTAGTGGAGACTATTTGCTATCAACAGAAACTAGTCCACCAACATTGGTATCTTCACTTTTGTAACAAGTATAGAAATAGTTGATATATTAAATTACATACTTTAGTACTTCCACTAGATTTCATTAAGCGTATTTTATTTCCTTGGTCATTTATTCTCAAAAGTAAAATATCTACTGCAGATTGTTCATCTTCAAATTCGGATTTATTGGTTGGTAGACTTATAGGAACAACGCCAACTGCAAAATCTAAAAAAGTTTTATTTTTATAATCGCCTTTTAACCACTTAACAATTTATAAGCATTCCTCCTCCAAATATAAAAATATATTTACCAATTATTATTACAACAGTTGTTTTTATATACAAAATATGGAATAGGAACAATATATTTTTTGTAAAAAAAATTTTAATTGTAATTAAAAAACCGTTATTTATTATTTGTATATTAGCAATAATAACGCTGAATTGTAACAAAAAAAAAACTAATATTGTAATTAAATATGTTTTATTAAGTTTATATAGGAAAAACTTTAATTTTGTTATTCAAAACAATTTTCTAAAAATTATTTTATTTAAAAATGAAAATGTTATTACCAAACATTTAACACTTGACACCTACTCAAAAGTGATAAAAACTTTTTGAAATTGTTGTCTTCTCAATAGGCCAATACGTCATGATGTGTCAAAGTGTTTAAAATATATTTGGTATATATTTCAAAGTGTCTGGTCGTATTTAAATCAATTTTTGTGATTTTCAGTAGTTTTCCTTTACGCTCAAAAAACTACTATTTTTGATACTGAAATGCCAATTTGTCTGAGTTATTGGGAAAATACCTCATTACCAATACCTATAATACTCTATAGGCTATATTATAATAAATTTAATATGATCAGTAAGCTAGCTTTATTCAAAAACTTATATCCGAAAAAATGTATATGCAGGTACATAAAAAATTACATTATTAAAAAAATACTATTATTATATCTTTATAAAATGAATACTACAATTTCTCACTGCACTCAGAATCTAATATACACAATAAGGGTGATTGGAGGAACAATAAGCAGTAATACCGGTCCCTGTTATCTCATGAACTACAATATCTAAAATTATACTAACAATATGAGAAGGTTAAGAATGATATCAATTTAATATAAAGTTATGGAGGTTCCCCACAATATTTATCTAAAAAAATTATATGCCTTTAATATCAATTAAAATAAGAATATTTATACTTTATAGTTGTACATATAAATAAAATGTACGGATTATAATACTGTACTCAAAATAAAATAATAATTTAAGCATTAAAAATATTTTCTTATTACTAGTTGAAAGAGGGAATACCAGTAAAAATGAATGCTGTAATAGCAGCCTAGGAAATAGTATAGGAATATGAAAATTCAATAGAATAAAAAGAAGTTTTTGATTTCTTATTAACATTTGTTCTGTGTAATTATTTATAATTAAACCCAATAATTTTAATCATTATTTAATTGATTTTATTAAACATGACTTTAGACCTATTTGTTTACATACAATTTTGCATAATCTGTATACTGGTCATTTGCGTTTTTTTTAAACACAAAAAAAATCAAGTAAGCTTATTTTTTAAAGATCTGAGCCATTGGTATAATGTTGTCAACATATGTATTTATCTATTCTTTAACGTAGCATGATACCTAAAGTCGTAGAAGTGAGATTTAACAATTTTCGCTTAGACGACCGCAGTTCCCCCAGTCTCTCTATACATAATTTTATTAAACATTGGTAAAAAGAAAAATAAATTGTGTTAATTTTTTTTACTCAATACATTATTTTATTATATTTGATTGTAAAATAATCATTGACTTCTAATTAATAAGAAATGTAAAACATGTTAACTAAATATGAGCTCCTTACAGAGTGGGCAAAACGACACCTTTGCCCCTCCAATAAAATATCTGAAGGAGTAGTTGTCCTTTCTTCCTCCCACAGTTTATGCCCATGCCTGCAATACTAAAAATATCTTTCTAAATATAATCAAAAATAATTAATATCAAATATATAATTACGTAAGTAGTACATAGTTACGTAGTAATATATAGTATGTATTGTTAACAAATAATTATAATTTGTATGATGGACAGTCATTTAATAAGGTATTACCTATTATAATAATATTATTATTTTTGTATTTTATATTTGGTTTGCATATTTGTTTTTTTGAATCTTATTAATACAGAGTAAACCCAACAAACAATTTTATTTGCCCAATTGTGGATACTTTAGAAAATGTAAAACATTGTTTCTATACAATAGAGTACCTATACTGATTGTGGTCAATAGTTTTTTTTTGGTTTTGTGATGCATTAAAACTCGAAATTCAATATAATCAAAAAACAGAAAAATAATACGGTCAAATAGATATTTTCAATTCAAAAATTCATGAATAAATCAATTACAAAAATAATTACTGTGTGTACTTAATATACCAATAATTATTGATATTAATTTAAACATAATTTAGTTTTTTTTCGTAAGAATTAAAAATTAAGCATAATTCTATTATAAAAAATAATATATACATAATAATTTTATTATATATTAATTTATGTTATAATGATAACTTTTTGTTATTTATATTTATTTATAATTGATATTTTCATAATAACTTTTATAAACAATCTTTAAAGATAATTCCTGGAAATTTCCAAATGTAGCGCTTACTACTTTTGTTTATTAAGGTTCAACTTTATTATTAAGTATGCATTTATATTTATTATGTAATCATCGATTTTTAAAGTTTTAAAAAAATGTTGTTTTTATATCATATTTAAACACAAATGGTTTTAAGGATTACATTTTAATCCTTAAAACTATATGATGAAAACAAATTTCATTTATATCATATTTGATTTTTGGTTATATGCAGAGAACTACGAAAATAAATATTTGATACAAGAAAGTTAAGTGTCTCATATAATGTACCTAATAATATATCATAAAAATATACCAACTGCACACTATTACATTTGCTACTGCACATTCCGTATTTATACATTATATGTGGCATGCACTGTTGGTATAATCGTAGATACATACACGTACCCAGTGGCGCAACTAGCTCTAAAATAGCTATAATCTAAAATCTATATTCTTTACTTTATGGGCTAAACCAAAAATATTGTCTCGTCTAAAAATCATAGGTTAGTAAGCAAAAAAAAAGCAATCAACTTTTTCATTAAATAAAAAAAAAAAACCATCATAAGAGTCAAGAGAACAATTTTGAAACTCATTTATTTTATAATATTTATATAAAAAAAAAAAATTATTCTGTGGAGCAATGAATAATTTGGAGTGGTCTAAGCCTTCAAATCCCCCCTAGTTGCGCTTATCAACGTACCTGTATCACGAATATGCGAATTAACGACATGATCTATCTTAGTAACTAGAAGGAACAGATTTATATGTAAATTTATATATTTATTAGAATAAACTATTTGAAATCTGATAGGAAATGTGCATAATTTACATCAGTTTCATTAAAATAATGCCAATTTTATTTTGCATATTATTAACTTTTTTAACTTGTTTTGTATACCGAGTACGTAGGTAGGTACCTACTCCATGTAGGTACGTACATGAGTAACACCATATAGCATATATAATAAATATAGTAAATAGATAGGTACAAATTAATAATATAAAAATCCACACTTAATAATAAAATAATATACAAATACCTATAACAATTTTTTTTTTTATAGGTACCTACTTAAAATGTGAACGATATGATCGTTTGACGTCCCAACCAAAATCAAATTTCCTTTTGTGCATATCTACCGGAACGAACAGCTCGTATCATAGATTAGTAATAAAGGTAGTATGGCCGTCTATTCAATCGAGCAGAACCGTTGGTTTAACTCACGTTTAAAAGTTATTTTCATTTCAACCAGAAATGCCCAAAGACAAAATCTCCCTCTGTGTACAGGATAAACTATGATACTGTAATATAATGGGGTACAACAAATTATCTTCTATTATCCATGTGTACAACTAGTATGCTATTCTATGGTAATGCAGTTGGGATTATGATGGAATAGTTGAAAGTAGGTGCAATTGACAGTCATGATAGTAACACAGAATACTATAGCATATTTCAAACCATGTTAGTAATGTCAATAATTTTCGGACGAATTGCATTACTCCGTGGTTACTGATAACGGCTAGACAGTCTGGACTCTGGATAGACATGGTTATAGATACAATTATCTATGATAGTACCTATGATGGTTCGGTATAAAAATTGCGATCGCGTGTTTGTCTGTTACCCACATATTTTATGCGTACCTACTCACGATTTCGTTGTGTTGAGTTAGTACGATTAATATATTTATTATATGATTTCTAATTAAAAAACATACATTATTTTGTATTCAAATATCGTGTTTAACAAATTTCCATAATTGTGGAACACAATAGTCATCATGAATAGAGTATATGATACGTTGTTTACAAATAAACGACGACGGTTGTCCAGTCCCGAACCGCAAAAATCTATTCAAAGTGAATTTGAATATTCAAATAATAACAATACCTACAATGACAAAGTAAATTAACAATTTGTATTTTAATTTCTAGGTACACCATGCGAATCACGTAACGTAATGCAAGATTTGATTAACGCTCGCGCAGAAATTGCTTCTCTTCAAGAACATAATAAAAGACTTATCAATCTTAAAAGAGAAGCTGAAATTTTATTCGAAAAAGAGAAAGTTGGTTTTGAACATTACAGAAACAAATCAGAATTTACGGTATGATCTGTTATTACATTTAGAAATACTGGGGTAATTTATTTACGGTGTGTATAATATGTACCCGACCATATACACGTCACATGAGCATGTGTACGGACTTGATCAAATATGCATGGTCGGTCGGGTATGCTTTATATTCAATACCAACATTAAAATTTATATTCATGATATATTATTCTGTGATATACTTAAGTCACAAATTTTAAAAACATGAAATCACCGGACTATATATCGTCATCATTTTTATCAGTTAATAGTTGATTTAACTGTCTAATTATGACAGTTTTGTTACAACAATTTTCTGTGAAACCGTGCTTTCATCACAGAATACAATAATTCTGTTATTTTATTGGGCGATTTCATGTTTTTAAAACGTTTTGTCATTTATAACTTATGATTTAATCATGAATATATTTAATGTTGGTCTGGACTGTACAAAATTTTCCAAGTCCATGTGCATGTGTATATGACGCATATATGGTTGGGTATATATACATACATACCTACACATCAAATTATTTAACCAAACATTTTTTTTAATCGATAGTACCTATTTTTCAAAAATCAAAAATATAAATATAAAAAAGTTTTATCACATGCATAATTACAGTAGTTGCAAGTTAAGAAAGAGCCTCAGCAACGACTGGTTTTCACCTCGCTACCTTTCCATAGTCAAACCACGCTACATCGGCATACAGGTTCCAATATTTATTGACTTTTGTCATACCCACTATATACCACGTTATTTTGGGTAACATTGTATAATTCAAACCTGCATGTAACAGACAAATTTTCATACATCGCCGGGGATCTTTCTTAACGTGTATGGATTATAGGGAGAGATTTTAAGTATAATATTAAATGACACCTACCATGGAAAAAAATAATACCTATATACTTTAATTATAATTATTATATTAATTTTTAATTTTTTGATTTATTAAACTTTTGTATAAAAGATAAACAAATCTAAATAAAATAATATATTATACAACTTTTAATAATATAAAAAAACAATTAAAACAATACTTAACCATATTTTTAGTAATGAGTATGCAGTCTTTGAATATCCAAAATAAAAGATAATTTTTCAATAAAAATATAAATAAATATTACAATATAAAATAACTATTACAATAGTTCACTAAAATATTTACAATAGATACAAACTTTGAATAATATGAATAACATTTAAAACAATAGTTAAACATATTAGAATATACTTAAATTTACAATATGCAGTATTTGAACCTAGCCGGGCTTATAAATTAAAAACACTACTATATAATGTTATAATTTTTTTTTTTTTTTTTTGATTAAAAATTTTATAGACGAGATAAATTAATAAAAATATTATTCTTATACTATTGTTTATAATTAACCATTTGTTATTAATTACATAGAATATTATGATTTTTTCTAGTTAAGCCAATATAAGTCTTATAAACAGTAAGAGATATTGTAAAATGTATTTTTATAAAAGTTATAGAACATTTAAATTACTTTAAAATAAATGTTATAAAAAATTTCAATTTTCAAAATATTTTAAAAATATTTACAAAAATTTTCCATAAATATTGAAAAATGTAAAACTTCAAGTTTCAGTCGGCACTGGTTAACATTATCTGATTGATCCAAAAAATGTTGAAGTTCATTTTTGTATATATACACATAATTTTAGGGGATGAGACCAAAAAGTGGTTAAAATGTTTTTCCATCATATATTACTAAGGAACATCCTAATATATATAGAATAAATTATACCATAAATTTATACCAATAAAATGTTTGTTTAAATTATTTTAGATTAATCAATTAAACAACGAATTGAAAAATGTACAATTAGAAAAATCTAATTTCAAGAAAGATAATGATTCATTAATGAAAAAATGTGAGTCAATATCAAAAGATAATAATCATAAGATATCAAATCTTGAAAAAGAAAATGCAGCTCTTAAAAATGAATTAGCCAAAGTAATGTATTTAAACTCTGATTCTTTTACTTTTATTTATTTATTTTTTAATGTCAATAATATTGAAGTATGAGCTAAATTAGATTTTGTATCAATTAAGAGAATGCTATTCTAACAAAACCTTGAAAAAGTGTTATCTTTAAAACATTGTTTAATTTATGCCTCAATGTTTATTGTAGACTTGATAGCATTTGAATTATAAAAGTACTGTTTCGCCAACAAAAATTGTTAGTGTAGTGTCCTCTTAATAATTAAATAAATATGCATTTTTTTATGTTTCTAATTTATTGTATTTGTAGGAACGGACCTATATCATAATTAGAATTCAATGTACTATATTTTATGAATAATAATAACTGTGTATCAACCTAATAGGATATATATAAATAATTCTACAAGTAACTCAACACCAAAATAAACCTAATAGGAATTATAACAACAAATTTATATTATAATCCAATTTGAACAGCCTAAACATGATTCAATAATTTAAATATATAAATATGATATATGTGAATGCACATACACAAATACCATTCTTTCTAATCACTGTTATTTTCTGATTTAATTTAATTTTTAAATTTCATAGGTATCTCTAGAACTCTCGAAAATTCAACAAGAAAGTATGTCAAACGTTTTTATAGAATTTGAAGTAAAAGAACTAAAGAAGACACTTATAGAAAACGAAACTTGTATTGAAGAGTTAAGAAGTAATTTGAGAATCAAACAAATTGAAATTAACACATTAGAAAATGATCAAATCAAAATAAATCATGCTAACCAAAAAATCAAAGTAATTTTATATATTTACTATTTGTATAAAAAAAGCTAGATTCAAGTGTGTAATAGGAGTTGATTAGGTAAGATTACTTTTGACGTATAATTAGTGGAATGGGATGTAAAGTTAAAAGTAAATGATACATATAGTTACATCATTTATGAAAGAGAAAAAATGTATATGTATTTAAAAATTATTTAAATAACTGTTATGTGAATATTATTTTGGAAAAATTTGTTTAAAAAAAAATATTACCCAACAAAATTAAAAATATCACCAAATATGAACTATTTGGGTTTGTCTAAAATACATGAATAATTGCATCAGTAACTGTTATCAAGTATAAGAGGAGTTAATAATAAAATGATAAGCATACAGTGTTGGTTGGAGAAATTCTTTTTTTTTTTTTTAGTAATTTAATTTATGATTAAATTATCATCATGTTATTTAACTTATTCCCTGCTACAGACATACTATAATGTTCCTTTTTCTATAACATTAAATAATCAGGTTATAAGCATGAAAATACCAAAAATTAAACAAATTTAATGGTAAAATATAGTTAATATTTTAATTTCCATAGTTACGAAAGATATTGATTTTTTTATTGTTTATATTGGTTCCCAAAGTGGTGTGCTCACCCTGCACAATACCATAATATTACCATACCTTTATTATCACTAATTATTTAAATATTGTTTTTAATATTTAATAAACTAGGTACTTAAAATATAATGGTGTTTTATTATATTTATTAAAATATGTGCAAATACACTACATTTTGGAACCCATAGTCATACTATTTTAAATACCTTAGTTAATAATTTTTTTTTTTTTTTTAACTACCATTGGTTAGATTAACATGGTTTAAGGCTATCATACATATTTAGATACTAAAAAATTCATTACGATCCAAAAACTCTTTACTTCTAAAACTTCAAAAATTTTGCACTTGGCGGGATTTTTTATGGACATCATTCACTAAATATGCTAGTGTATCTATAATTTTCGCCGTACTAATCTGATTCTGTTCTCATTTGGAGCAGGGTAAGCCACCCAATACGACAATATGAACAACTTTAAGGAGAAAAATCCCTCTACCCTTGAGAACACATACTTTCTGGACATGTCACATATGTTTATTGAACACCCTTCCATTACCCACATATTTATTGCAAATTTTGGAAGTTATGATAGAATATAATAACTAGAGCTCAGAAGTTTTTGCATTTGGATGTTTTCTGTGGGTTATTAGATTTATTGCTAAATAATTTAAAAATAAATTTAAAGACACCACAAAATAAATATATATATATATTAAAAGTTATAATGCATATTTTTGCATATTCAGTCATTTAAAAAATGAAAACTAAAAGTTTTAAGAGCATATTTCTAAATTTTAAAATTGTTTGGAGCATATTTAATAATAAATTATAATACAATTTATTTGATTAAAATATGTAATATATAATATATATATACATAAGTTTTATAGTTATCGTGTTTTTCAAATACTTAATTTATATAAAAAAAAACAATGTTTTTAATACTTATATTTAAGAACTCGTATTTATTATATTATAGAATAATATAAGTACATTTTTAAAGCATATTTGTATTTTTTAAGCAATAAATGCATATTTTGAATTTTATTAAAAGGATTAAGTTCCAAACTCTAGTAATAACCAGTGGCATATTTGCAACTTTTTTTTGTTAAGGGGGGGGGGGGTTCAAGTATATTGAAAACCAATCATATATATAACCTTTATATATTTTAAAATATTTAGGGGCAAAATCGCTTAGTTAAGAGACAATGGACTGATATTAGACTGATGGTATTGGGGTTATGGGGTCCATGCACTATATTGGTAAATAATATTTATTCAAAATATTTCATTTGAATTTTGAACTTTTTAACCTTAAATGCACTTAATTTTGATATTTTTAGAATGTTTTTGTAAATTATTTTGTATTAAATGAAAAAATGTGATCATTAAGTATGAATAAAAACGTGTGACAAAATAATTTTTTGAACATTACATATTTTTATTTATTTTTATTATTATTCATACATTTTTCCTAATTTTGTAACAGTCATATAATAAAAAAATGTACAGTAAATGGTGGTTTTCATTTTTGAATCATTTTAATTTAATATTTAGGTATAAGTATAATTTACATCAAAGTTAACCGTCTTTGACAGGAATACTACATAAATATAGAATACAGGATAAAATCATAAGAGTTGTAAAATCAAATATTAAAACACTAATTTAATATACTTTTAAGTTTTAATTGATAAATTTTCTTTAAATTTTAAAGCTGATTATTCTGTAGTTTGTTAATTAATGATAAAAGTACCTAAGAACTATAGTATAGTAATAATAATATAGTTTATCAAATTTTGATTACCAAAATACTCCAACCACATTTGTAAAATAATATTAAATGGTACATTAATTGGAGACTCAAATATATATTTAAAACATTTTTAATACAAAAATTATGTATATATATTTCAATCATCATTAAAATTTTTCAAACAATTTTTTTTTACTTTCAATAAAATACGTGCTTTGTGAAATTGTCAAGTATTTAGAACCTATATTGTCGGATGTATGAGGAAATAATTATTATTTTAACCAGTTTTTTCGTCATTTATCGATAGTTTTTTCTAGTGTGTTTTTCAAAAACAGACAAAAGCTTTTAAAAAAATTTAAACAAATAAACATCATCGTAAAACTAAAAAATATTTTGCACCACTCAGAATATAAAATTTACTCATTAAATAATATAATAATATAATTAAAAATAAAATATTGTCTGGTATTTACAAACATTATTTTTATGGTTTTAATTATTACTCGTATACAATAAAATTTCATATAAAGTATATATTTATATTTTATATATTTCATATATAATGTACACATTATCAATTCTGTCACCAATAATGTTGCAGATGTATAGCTTGGTTGGAATATGAAATTTCTGTAATTTGTAATTTGAATAGGTTTATTTTTTTGACTACTTATGTGCTTAATCTTACAATTTTAAGACATTTAAAGAATACATATTTCCATAAAAATAGTCATTAGGTACAGATTTTTTAAATTTTGAATTAATTTTGTCATAAAATATTTCAGTATAGTTTAGTTTTGATTGCATTTATGCTTCGTATTATTTTAATTCAAAGTTTGTGTAGATATACTTTTTTAATATCCTAAAATGTATTAATTTATTTTCAGTATTTAGAAAATAAATTAGGCCCGTTACAAGAAAATTCACAAATTGTCAATGCACAAATTGAAAAATTGAAAAGTTTTAATCTTATGGAAAATGAACTCCATTCATTAAGAAAACAAGTAGCCGCTTACAAGTGAGATTGCATTTAATAATTTAATGTAAAATAATTGACTGTTACAAATAATTTTTATTTATTTTATAGAAATGATGTTCAACAAACAGAAATCTTAGAAAATACAATTGCCACGCTTGAATGTAAATTAAATAATCATAAATCGATTGAAGAAGAAGCAATTCAATTGCGATCAAATTTAGCACTTAGGGAAAATAGTTTGAAAAAATGGGTAGATGTTTGTTCCGAAGTGTGTGAAAATATTACAGAAAATCAATGTTACCCAGAGTATTTACATTTCTATGTAAATAACCTAAAAAAAAGTATTATGCTTATTGTTAATGAAAAGGGGGAATTACAAAACAGGTAAAATATCTAATGAATTATGCAAAACTAACTTTTATAATTCTCGAGATGTATTTTAGGAACATACTTATATACTTATGATATTTTGTTTATATGTGTTTTATTACATTTTTTTCAGTATTTCTTCTTTGGAATTGAAAAGTAAAAAAGTTGAAGATGTATTGATTAAAGCAAAAAAACAAATAATAGTTGGGATAAACACTGAGAGCAAAAATAAATCCATGATTAAACGTTTAAAGAAACAACTCTATGTAATAACCTGGGTATGTACTATATTTGATATACTATTGTACTATATGCCATTAATTTGAAATAATACTACCATAGCTCTAAAAACAATTAAAAAACCTTATAATAATAATCAATGATGTAGACATAAATTGTTTACTTCGATAATCAAATTTATTTAACCTTATATTAGGTGATGTATTTAATATCTGTTACTCATTTTTTTAAACAACGTTTCTATGAATATATATTTCATAAAATGGGAATTAAATTAATTAAATTACTAAATATTTTTACGAAAAAATCAAAATTTAAAAAATATTTACATTGTTGATTTTAATTTCATATCCAATACAGAATATTTGTTAAAAATTTGTATTGACACAAATTGCGAATATAATTAAGTTTATTGTTTATTATTTATTTTCACTTACAGTTTTAATAAGTGATGTGATAGAGATAATATTTTATTTGTAAAATTGTATATTAAAAATTGTTGCCATGCCTAGACCCAAAAAAAAAACATCATTGTTGATGACAAAATATTTTAACAAAGATATTAAAAAAAATTAAAAGCACACTAATAATTATAATAGTAAAAGTAATTAATATCACAAAAAACTAACTAATTAAATATTCCATTTTTTCCACAAATACATTTTTAAATTCTAGTTAGAGCAAGGCTTAATATCCCATAGATTATTTCTAGAGTATTTTAGGTTTTGAATCAAATCTTTAAAATTATTTTATTAAAATAAGATATTTTATAATACAATATATAATATATTATATAAATAAAATATTAAATATTTTAAAATAATGATAATAAACAAAATATAGAAATTATGTAATCACCTCAGGAAATCATAAATTGTATATTTATATTTGTATGTACATATATGTATGTAATGTGATATAATGATAAAATAATTAGTGTTGGGTAAGTTATTCTTAAAAAATAACTAAGTTACGTTATTAGTTATAAAATTAAAAGGTAATAATTAGATTATTTAATTACTAAATATAAGGTACCTTATAAAATATAATATAAAAATAAAAACCCAATTTCAACAAAATAATTTGTTTTTATTTTAACAAATACGTATTATAAAAACAATGTTTTCATCTTCAGTGTTGAACTTTTTTTGAAATTTACTTGAAAAGTATTTAACGATTAATGTAAATATTATTATTATTTTTATATAAATAATTTTACAAGTATCTCAACACCAAAATACCTAATATGTAACATTTATAATTTTTCAACCCCCCAAAAGTAATTAGTTAAAATGACTTTAATTTCAACATTTTTAAATATAATTAAACATGAAAATAATATAAATTATGTCTTTATTTATTATTATTATTATTTTTTTTTTTTAACTAATTAATTGTAATTGTCAGTTGAATATTATGTTATATTATGATCATGCCTATTGCTACCTATTATAAAATCATATAATCAAAAAAGATATCTTTTGTCTTTTCCCTTTATGTGGTTTTACTTAAAATTAATAGAAAGAAATTTATTTTTATTTTTACAGAATTTATAAGAATGCAATGCATTATTTTACAAAGTTATAAATAAGTAATTTAATGTAGTTATTCTTGCATTGCTATACAAATTAATAATAACCTTACTCGAAAAAGTAACTAAATTACAATAATGAGTAACTTATAATAATAATTGTCACAGAAAATTTTTGTTTTGCTTAAAATCTAGTTTCAATATTATATTAGTAATCTTAAATCAAAACTGTATAAAAACAATGAAAATTTAAAAATATATTACTATATTATATTATTAGTACAATAGCCCTAATTTTGTTTTTTTTTGGATAAATCATATTCGTATACAAGAAAAACAAAGAATTAATTTTAATATATGTATAATGTATAAATATATTTTAATAATAATTAATAGATCATTCCTAATTTTTACATTTATTTAAAAAATATTTAACAATTAATATATACCTAATGTAATATTCGATATAATCGTAGTTATGTTAAATTTAATTGAAACATATATTTTTTGTTAAGTATTCAATTTTATTGAGTCAATAAGATTTTTTGCATATAACATTATTTAAAAATATAAAGTTACAAAAAGAGATATGTATAAATGTAAAATTATTATTAACTTAAATCTTAATTTCCAATTGAAAATTAGTTTGTTTTATAAACATTAAATTATTGTTTAGTATCCTAAATATCCTCAAAAAGTTTTCAATATACCCAATGCCTCAATAATTGTTTCTAATGCATATCTGCGATAAATATAAATATAACTTGAAAATCATCTCTTCATTGAATTCAAATATCTTAACATTAAAACTTTTAAGTATAGGTAGTATTGCTCTAAAAGTGTGATATATATTATATAATATGTATGTTGTATTTAATAATACATTGGAGTCCGAGTATGATTTTTAAGTAATAACATTTGAGACAAATGAATCGTCTTACAAGTAGTTGCCAGTATAGTTGAAATGGACGCAGGACTTGTTTAACGTGTCTTTGTGGTTTAAACATAGGCACAAGATTGAATTTTTTCCTAAAAGGCTATAAATTACTTTAATCGATAGTGGATAAGTATCAAGGTTTATAGATAATAGAGGTTGCCTCATAGTTATGTAAACATTGCAGACCAGCAGAACATCGATCTGACCGTGACATCACCCGTAGTATAAATTCCGAATTCCGATCCACATAATATTATTATTTGTGTGTTGATTTTTGCTTTACAACATTAAAAAAGTTTACAAATGAACACGACTATCTAATGCCATCTTGGATGGATCATTTGTCTTATAGTGGATTAATTGTTCCAAACAACAAATTAAAAAATAATAATTTTAGAGTTGAGAGATTGTTCAACAAAATTACAAAACAATTAATTCCCAAAGGAACAGGGGTAGTCAAACGGTTAACAGACAACATTTTTAACAGAATGGATATGGTCCAAATTTATAAACCCGTAATACAGTCTTATGTAAAACAAAGATTACTTATCCGAATGAAGTTTTTTAATAAACATTCAGAGACATTGAGTAAAAATAGAAAAGCAAATGCAAAATTGAACAGACTAAAAAAATTTTAATTGCTTATGATTTAATTGTAAATATTTTAAATTGAATTGTAAATATATATAAAAAATATAAGTATAATTTATTATAAATATTTGTTATTTTTATACCTATATTTTCAATGTACTTATGTATTATAATGTTTATAGTTTGTTAAAATTAAATTTGAATCATAAATCTTAATTTTTCCTTAAAATATCATCAAGATATCTAAACACTTGTAAAAAATTATCTTTAAAAATATTCACTTTTTATTTTGAAATGGAAGTCAAATTATTTTACCTATATACCTATATCTATACAAATTTATATTTGAAGGGTTCAATAATTAATTCTGTAAAATCATAAATTCGTAAATATACATAATAATAGTTATCGTTTTAGTAAATGGAAAGAATTAAATTACATTTTTTTTTGTACAAAACCCTTTTTGATCAGAATACTGTTTGATATGTAATATTTATTATAATTAATTATGTTTTAGAAATAGAAATATGTTAGAAATATGTTTAAATAAAGCTAAATTTAATTTAAAATCTCGATTTTTTTTTTTTTATAACTACGAACTTTTGCATATTTTATGGATTTATAGCAAACTTATCATCAAATTGAATAAACTGAAAAAAACATTCCAATGTAATAACTTTCAAATCTAAATTTATGAAATAATCATATAATTTATTTAACTCTATAGTAACATATAAACAAAACTTTAATATAGGTAGGTATATGTATCGAATAATTGAGATTCAAATTAAATATGAAGTGAAAACCAGGTAATCAATAGTAAAAATACGTATTGTTTAATTACTTCAATTATATTTGGGCATTTAGCAAACTTTAATGCAATATATTATTACAAATTAACATTAAATAGCATATGAATACTATGAAATACGCCATACAACGCAAGAGTCCGTGCGGAATTTATACTACAGATGACGTAGCTCCCCGAGTCCTAAATTTCAATAATTTCTGTTTGAGGCAGGCTTGGATAAGTATAATGATAATATTGATAATATCATTTAGATGTTTTACCATGTACACTTGTCCTCAATGTTGTTGGAGAAAAACTATATCATTATCTATTATTTTAAAATATTATGAACTCATCAGTCAAGTCCTTCGTGTTCAATGTATTAATAATTATTAAATGTTTTAGGAACGTAATGATTTGAGAGAACTAGTAGATTCGTTCCAAAAACAAGGATATGGTGCAGATACGATGGAACAATTGAATAAGACTATAAATGGTTACAAAAATCGTATGGCTCAAGTTGAGGCAGATTTAGTTTAATATGCTCCTAATAATGAAAACCGTCAATAACTTTAAAAAGCATTTAATGATAATATCATAGATATTATCTATTTTTATTTTTTAAACAATTTTAAAATTTTATTTGTTTGAATTATTTTCAACATTAACAAATAATAGAAAAAAAAAAAAATGAATTAAAACTGAAATATTTTAATGTTTCAAAATTATTAGTTATCCTTTTTTTAAATAATTTTTTTCTTTTTTTTTCATTATAATTTGGTTAATTATATTCAGTTATTTTTAAATACAAATATTTAATTAAACAAAATTAGTTAATTTATGTATAATATTTATAAAATTAAAATAAATTATAAGGTTATTATAAAAATATTTCAGCACTGTAATTATATTCTTAAATATTCTTTAAATCTGATATATAACCTATATATTTCCTAGTTTGTGCTATACATAGAATTGATCGAAATCCATACCTACATTCACAGTCTTAGAAGATAAGGTTGGACTACTCCTACCCACTATACTAGATCCGCTTAAAGAAGACAATTTAGTTCAAATTTTACTTACAATGCACAAAGCGCTGCAGGTTATACTCATAACTCATTTGAGGTTATGAGATAATTTAAATAATAATAATAATAAATTCATGTTTATTTAGTCTTGAATAGATTAATAAAGAAAACAATAATAATTTTAAATGTTATTACGTTTTATCAAATATTTATTATTTAATATTTATATTTATGTACAAAAGAATATTATTAAATTTTAATATTGTTCTTAAGAGTTAAGTTTTGCAAAATTTGGCAATTTTCTTTTTGTTGCGGTTTTAAGTTTTTTATTTTTATTTTCCCGGTATGAAAATTGTCTCATTCTCATTCTTACATAGTAAGTGACTGCAAATGAAATAATTTCTTATCTCTGAGTTGAATAAGGACAATGTATTGGTTTATCGTTTATTATATCTGTAATGATATGCTCGAAAACATCGGCAGATGAACAATTTTTTATAAAGCTTTGCTCAATTTTTTTTATAAAATTAAAAAACAATATGTTAGGGTATTTATAATAATTAAATTTTTAAATAATAATTACTCATGTTTAGATGGGATATAACTTGGATAGACCAACAACAGTAATTGGTGGAGCTATTAAAAATATATACTTATATACTTGAAAATGGATTAATCTAGCCAGAGGTTCTCAAACTTATTTTCACGTACCACACATGTATATTATAAATCAGCCGCGTTCCACTAAAGATTAAAAATAGAATTATTCAAAATTTCAATCCATTTATTTCAAAAAATAAGACAATAAAATACTTTAATATAATTAATTTTTATTTATTAATGACTATTAATTTTTTATTTTATATATGTTTTTCACGTACCACTATAGTAGTAGTACTAAACTAAACTATAGTATGCATAGTGATACGCATACTATAGTTTGAGAACCGTTGATTTAAGGTGTAACTTAGAGAGCATACTACTTTTCCAAATGTATCAACCATATCATTGGTCCTTTTTATCTCCCTAGGATAAAAATGTTTTTCACAAATAACATTATTATTATTTAAATTAAGATTTAATAATTGCCATTTATTCTTAAAATTTTTTTTTCTTTTGGAATGGAAAAAAGGGAAAGGTTTTGGTGTTTAACCATATTTTAACCATGTTTGGCATATCATATGCAATAAAACCGTTTAAAAAATATAAACTATACCAATTCACAAAAGAAAAAATCATTTATTAGTTAGGTTTATTATCATTTATATAATTTATTAGTTTATTAAATTAACTTCTACATAAAAACGTAAGCAAATACATAAAAACGTAAGCAAAAAAAAGTATTAATTATATTTTTTTTCCAAACTGATAAAATCATAGAATATCAAATATTTTAAAAACAAGTAGTAGTTTCGTTCAAATAAAACCTTTTAAAATTTGTTGCCTCTAAAAACGTGATGCTCGGGGTAATTTTCTCCCTAATCCCCCCTTCCACCTTAAATACACCACTTCATCCACCAAAGACTAATGGTTAATATAGAAATATATAGTTATAAATTGTACAAATATTATAAGAGGTCTGGACTTAGTTCCATTACCCTTCCCTTGCATAAACATACATAATTGTGTTTATTATTAACCAATAAAATTAATTAATAAAAAAAATAAAACTAGTATTTGTGTACAAATACTAATTTTCATAAATACCTATTACAGGTGCACAGTATTATTTAATTGAATAATATTATTTATTATTAAAACTATAATATAATATAAATTAATCATATTATTCTAATTTATAAGAGCCCAAGTAGGTACTAAATACAATATTTATTTAGTTTATTTTTATGTAAAATTATATTAGATTAGGTATTATACATGTACCTATTATGAAAGTGTTCTTTCTGTATTGCTTACTAAATAAGACATAACATAACATA
Source organism: Pemphigus obesinymphae (assembly GCA_025469235.1). Lineage (NCBI taxonomy): Eukaryota > Metazoa > Arthropoda > Insecta > Hemiptera > Aphididae > Pemphigus > Pemphigus obesinymphae. The sequence continues at coordinate 24,358 of JAIPRL010006511.1, forward strand.
GGTATCTACGTATAGTTTCATAATACAATTCATATTACATTTATTATTAATTTATAAAACTTTAAATGGGAACAAATTAATCTTATATAATATGATGAAAAATGTATTGCTTTTATGGTCCTTTAAAATAAATGTATATACAATTTAGGTAAGAATTGTTAACAATAATATTGAACTTGAACTTGCAATTAAATCAATGACATTCTCATTGTTAATGTCTATATCTGATTCACAGGTTATAGGCATCAAATATTCCAAACGATCTTGTGATATAGTTGTGCGCAAACGGTTTTTAACCATTTTTAATTTGGAAAATGCTCATTCTGGAGCGATACTGGAGACTGGCAATAGCTTGTCTATTTTTAATGCTAATTTCAATGTTGGAAATATATTCCCTAGTCTAGATATATGACACACTTAAAGAATATTGAATAAACTCCCTAAATTAATTTTCCTATTATGTTCTTCTATATCACTTTTTTCATTTTCTATAAAACCATAATTTTCACAAGCATTATTATTCTCGTCCACTTCAGCCGTATTTTTATGAATATAATTTATATTTTTATGTAATGCATTGTTGAATTTAAAAAAAATGTAGAGAATTTTCAAATTTAAATTATTTGGCATATATTGTTGAAAATGCTTTAAATAAATCTTTTGGTAGTGACAAAGGATGTTATTATTTTCATAAGAGCAACTGAAAAATATGAAATATCCTTTACTAAACTCAGATGTTGAATCAAAATGATCATTAATAACTGTTATAGCTGTATCAATTGTACAATAGTATGATTGACTTTTAACATTTTTTATAGAATCATCAATAATCCAAAGCATTTTCTTATTTTTTTGACTACGTTTTATTAGCAACATTATAAACTCATATTCACTGTTTGTCATAAATAAAGTACATTTTTCTGATATTTTATTAAATGTATCATCACACCTTAAATTTTTTAATTCACTACCTCCAAGCTAGTTATAGCTCCCAATAAGTTAATATCAGAAGATTGAAATGTTTTTTAATTGGGTCTAGAATATTAAATATTTTTACTAAAGTTTTTGCTGTTAAAACAAATCTTTCACTTAGTAAAATGAATAATGCCATTTGCCTTACTACAGACTTTAAAATCAAAAATTACAATTTATTTTATGCTACACAAGGTATCAATAATATCAAGTTGTTTTAACTTTTTTCAATCTTCTAACTCTCTCCTTAGAATTTATTTCTTTTTGGTGATTCTCAAAAAAAACTACACGTTTTTTATTACTAGATATGAAGTTATACAAGATTCAGATGATGCGCATAACACCAAGTGTAAACAGAAGATGGATTTTCTTGTTTAATTAATATTTGCAATTCTTCATACACATCCCTCATATTACTTGCCCTATCATAACTTTATCCAACAAAAAACTATTTCTAATTAATACATTTTCAGTACAAATATCTTGAAATATCGAAATATCGAAAATAATTATCTTCTGTAGTTTATGGCGATTTTTTAAGTGATAAAAGCCGTTCACATATAGCTAGAAATTTCTTTACTAAAACTTACATAATGAATAATAAATGTAAGTTACTTGCATTTTGATGTATCAAATGTTGTATCAACTGATACACTAAAATATTCAGAGTCCTTAATTTCATAATTTATAGTTTTCTTTATACATATGGCAATAGAATGTATAATTTGATTTTGTCTTTGCAAAGAGAGAAAATTAATTTCCCTTTACCATGAGACTTGAGACAATCAATATAAATGGCAAGACTTCACTTAAAAGTATTATAAGATATTTAAAAGTTATTCTTCCCAATTTTCAAGATGTCCTCGGAATGGTAATAAATGTTTGCCGAGAAATAATGTATTTTAATTAAAGAAGTAACAATTTCTCTATTTTCTAAAATTTCTTCTTTCATAAATTTATGGTAAAACTGCCATGCCGATAATTTTAGTTTAACTACAATTGAAGCATTTATATGTGTTTCAGTTTTTTCATGTAGACCAATATCATTTATTCTTTGCAGAAATCCATCGACAGTCCAAGCGTTTTGAACAGTTTTTCTAAAAAAACATACAATTTAAATAGTATAATCGATCATTACTTTTTAAAAAAACAGCCATGTTCAGTGAACTCGATCACCATCTTATAAAACTCCATAACAGTGTTCAGTAGTAAAATGATTCTGAGGATAATTCCACGTTTCAAGCTCATTTTTTTGTGATTGAAATGGTCCCTCGTTTATAATATTTATTTTATCTTCAGGTGTTAGATTTGTTACCTCAATATATTGTATTGGATCTGATAAAAATATGGAAAAAGTACATGAATTATCTAGAAACAAATATTGTAGATATAATCATAATACTACCTACATATTTTTTTAGACTAGAGCAGATGAGTATACATAAATCTTCTTCTTCTTCTCCTTCGCCTTCTCTCCCAACTATTTGGGGTCGGCCACCCTGGTCCTACACTTCCAATTAACACTATCTCCCACATCTTCTTCAATTACTCCCACCTTACTCATATCACTCGCCATCACATCCCCCCATCTCATTTTCGGTCTTCCTCTAACCCTCTTACCAACAACATGCATTTAACATACTAATCTTACTGTATCAGT
>JAIPRL010006512.1:0-26986 GCA_025469235.1 Pemphigus obesinymphae
TAAATTTTCATGTTGTGTATATAGGTATTTACCTATAATAGAAATGCAATTTAATTACCTAAATCAGTAGTAAAGACGACTTTTGTGAAAATGACTACCTGAAGGATTTTTAAAGTTTCTGATTTGACTAATTTATTTGACAGTTTTCAGATAAAACGGTGGTATAACATTTTATTTACGTGAAAAGTGAATTATTTTTTTTATACATTTTTACATTTATAAATTTTCTATTTTACATTTATGACTAGTAAATTTTTATTTTACATTTCACAATGAAAATTGGTGATAAATTTCAATCATTCAGCAATGTCGACGTCTCTTTAAAAAATGATAAAGAGTCAAAATTTGTAGATTTTTTTGTAAAATGTAACTTACTGTTTAACTTTTATTAAATAAAAAAATTAAATATTAAAATATGTGAATCTAATTTCGGTTAGTCCTGGTTTGTAAAGTAAACACTATATTCTGTGATAACACGAGCATCCGGATCTGTAATAACATGGACGTTCGGGTACGCATTGATAACACGGACGTCCGTGTACACATACAAAATACGGACGTCCGGATTTCTAGACACAGCGATAATAATATACCTTTTTAATAATATACCTTATGATGTATACCTCCATATAAATAATACATGGTCTGTGACACGGACTAAGATACTAGTATCTTAGTCCGTGGTCTGTGATAAGCATAAAGCAGTAGTGATAATACTAAAAAAACAAAATATCGATATTCCTGCAGTCAGAATAATAATCAATTAATTTTTGGATAAAAATTACATTTAAAAAATATACTTAAAATAAAAATTAAAAAAAAAAAATGTATGTCATCGACATTGACAATATTACCGTACTTTTAATCAAATTTTTGCTTGTCCGTCCGCAGACCGTACGGTAGGCCATATTACCATAATTCCCCAACCGGGACCGTACCATTGGCAACACTGTCTAGTAGACATATTAGATAATTTCTAAATTCTCTAAATTGAACAGTGTATGAAATTCCCATTCTTCTATGGTATTTACTATTTGGTAATACTAATAATAAAGCATGGTATTGTGATATCAGCATAGACATATAAAATGTCTATGGATATCAGCATTTCTAATGTAAACATAGCTAGAAATTATTATCATTATTTGAAAACTCACTATATTTATGAGACAGTGTGAACAAAAATTTTTAAAAACAAGGAATTATTAAATAATTAATTATAGGTATTACATTTCTAGTTCCCCTGATGAATTTATAGTATGGCTCATGACCACGATTTAAGATATACTGGATACTCATCGAATACCGATTATGTGATACAAAAACTGACACTCCATAAAACCACTTGCCAGCGTTCCTAGCGGTAAAAATTATAAAACTGTGTCGCCAAATGCAGGGGATATTAGTAGTGGTTTTTTGTCAACTGATCTAGATTCTCAGTTTATTCGTCACATTGGTTTACTATTTAACATGGGCCGATGAGCAACCTATATAATATCTTAAATCGTGCTCATGACAAAATAGATTTTGTCATGGTATGGCTGACCTTTTTTCAGGCTGCCATAAGAACCCATGTAATTTTTATCAAGATTCTCTTCTGTATATTCTGTGATTAAATTGCCACGTCAGGCTGCGCTGCGAACTCATTGGTTTCTACTTCAATCCACGTAGTATAGGAGTTAATGATGTTTTTTGAGTTTTATAAAAAAAATAAGCAATATTTTTAATCTTAACTTATTATAATTTTTATAGATCGTAAAATTACACATAAATTAATATGCATATATGTGCACTTTAATTATTACTATTATTTATTATTAATTTATTTAATATAAATGTTAATGAGTAAAAATTAATGTAAATGAATTATCAAATGTATTCTAGTTGCCACCATATGTTTAACTATTTTATTAAAGAATTAATGCAAAATGAATATATGTTATACGTTATTGTTGATTAAATTGAAAATTATTTTCTATTAAATATAGTATATCTTAAAAAAATGTATTTAGTATTTACCTATTTATTTAATACAAAATATATTTATTCCTCTGAAATCCGAATACAGTGCAAAATGGAATACTTGAAAGTTGAAAGTTGAAATAACAATCCAGAGACAATCATAGAGTAAACATATGGTGACATTGTGATAACCAGAATAAATGTGATAATTCAATGATAACATTTACAATTTAATTAATTAATAATAATATAATAATTAAAGTGTACATATATGTATATAAATTTATGCGTAATTTTACATCCTACAAAAAATATAATAGGTTAGAATTAACAATATTGCTTATTTTTTCTATAAAACAAAAAACGTCATTAACTCCTATACAATGCGTGTTAAAGTAACTAATTGTGTAACTCTTTTCGGGAGTATTAAAATATTTTTTTATATGCTTGTCCTGTCCCAAATTTTTATTTAGAAGCCTAACTTGGCCTAATGCTTGATGATTTTTAAAACTCGGTCCAATTTGTTTTGTTTACGTATGAAAGCCCGATTCGACATGGTATTAAATCATTTATAAAACTCATCCTGGCTGGATATCGATACCTATATTTTTAAAATTAATTTTCTAATGAAAACTGATATTATTTGGTGGACCAAATTTACATGTTTGTTTTGCGCAACCAAAAAAAAAAAAAAAAACGAGTAAGAAACAAATTTCCATCATGTTGAGATGAAACTTTATTTATAATTTTATTATTATTAAAAATGGATACCATTTAAAAGCTGGACCTCAGACTTCACCCATATTATATTTCAAATGTTAAAATCTAGAATAGCCTATATTGGATTTAAAATGTATAAAATCGACCAAGACTGCATATTTTCGTAAGAAATTCAACCCATAATGCATTTTAAATGTAAATGTCTGGCCCGATCGTTTTAATTCTAAAGAGCACAACCCAGCCTGGCCCAAATTGGTCTTTAGTAACAATATTACAAAATAATTTGTTAGCTGGCGGGTCGGTCTGAACCAATTTTTTACTTCTACAGTATAAAAGTAAAGCGATAAATATGTAATTTTTTCAACTTTCTCGGGAAAATTAAATTAAATATTTTAATTGATATCTACTGAAATTCAAAATATTTAATGGACAACAAATATTTTTTAGATTTGTAAAAATTATTTGAAGATGTCTGCCGACTGCTTCTTGACTAACTTAATAGATGAATCGATTCATTGTGTCAGGTGTCTATTATTAAAATATCCATGGGCGCCGGAACAACGGGGGCAATGGGGGCTATTGAACCTCCATTTTAACCCTAATTACGCCCCTACGGTGATTTTTTGTTTTTATTTTTTATTTTAAATTCAAAAAATGTTTAAATATTAGTACCTATATCAATGATATTTTATCATATATCATATATTATAGAGTCCGGATTTGTATGCAATTCCATATTTGTTTTGAGAGTATACAGCTCAATGGGAGTAAGAAATATCGATGATTTGTTTAACAGTGAATGCATAGAAAAAAGTTTATAGTGCTTATGAATGCATATTATATATGTACATTGTACCTATACGATCATATATGATCTATCTACCGTACACTGCAACTGGTGTTAAACATGCATCAGATATATTAATAAAAACACTTGAATCCTTTCGTAATGATTCGGTTTTTAATAATCTTTGGGATAAAACAAAACACAACAGGCCACCCATCTTGATCTTGAAATGTCACAACCACTCAGAATACGCAAGCCACCAGCTAAACTTCAATATTCAGGTACACCTCCAGTTAATATAGAGGAAAAAACTAAATTAAGGAAAGAATTTTTTGCAATACTTGATTGCTTACTGAATGAATTACACAGACGACTTACTCAATCTAGACTAAATAAACTAGTGTCGATGGAAAATATTTTAATGCGAAAAATAAATGGGGAACATTTGGAGAAAAAAGAAGTGATAGAGTTACTTTCTACTCATGCAACAGATTTTGATATAGATCAACTTGTATAGCTCAATTAACAATGCTACCCAGTTTTACGAATTTTGACAAAAAAATTGAAAACTTATTAGATATAGCTAATATATTAAAAACATTGCCTGAAACAACACGTAGATTGATGAGTCAAATAGAACGACTTATTTCATTAATATATACTATACCGGTACTTCAGCAACGCCATAACGGACATTCAGTGGACTACGGTTTTTAAAAACATATTTACGTTCGACAATGAGCCAAAACCGTTTGACTCATTTAGTTATACTTCATCTAAACCAAACAACGTTTATGAAATTCCACTAAATGAAATATTAAAAGAATTCTTTTGCCGCACAGCCGAGAGAAAATGTGTATTTGGGAAAATATATTTAATGTATTAATTTATTTCTATGAATTATTAAATAAAAACATACCTACAATTTTCTTCTATTATTTGAAATGTTATTATTATTTTACATAAATTACTTATTTCTGATATCTTTAAAAAATGTAAAGTAAAAAATTTTGATCTTCTGTAGGCATTGAGTCAAAGCTGGTTCCGTGTGGGGGGGGTCACCCCACTTAGAATACTTAGGAAATATAAGTCGATAAGTCGGCAAATTAAGGTTAGTCAGGAAATATCTTTAAAAAGTAAAGATTTTATTTTTGCTTATTCGGTAAGTATATTTGGTCGTGTGTTTTGTGTGGTGTAAGGTTTTTTTCTAACAGTGGGAAAATTCAAGAAAAGTTAAAGACCTTTTTTTTGCTTATTAGATGTTTTAACAACTTTTCTGCCCCCACGGTTCAAAAATCATTCCGGCGCCCCTGAATATATCTATTGAATTTCCTTTTAACTTTGATGTATCAATTATCTTTATTTATTTATTTATTTATTTATGCATATGACATTTCCGGCTTATCTGTAATACAGGTAATAGTAATTACAAAATAGAATAGTGAGTAAATAAAACATGTAATATCAAACAATAGTCATAATAATAATAAATAAAAATAAATCAATAAATCAATAATAGTGGTGATAGTAAAAATAGTAAAAATAAAATAATGACAACATCAACAGCGGTAAATATATTAAGTGGTTAACAAGTAAAGAAATTATCACAGACGTATAGTGAGTTCGTCATGCCATTAAATGGCGGCGGTACGGCTGCCCTCGTGCAATTGGACTAACCCTCCTTCAATAATCGAGAATTAATTATCTAATTTTTAATGATAACGTAATATTTTACGTATTACATCGTATAGTATATAGGTACTTAATTGAATTTCATATTTAATCTCTGATGGTTTTTTACTGAAACTGGTAATATTAATTAAAATAGGTACCTATTTACAAATTATTACAAAATGTCAAAATCATATAAATAATCCAAATCCACAAAAATTTACTTTTTATTGTCCGGGAATAGATACGTATTTTAGTAACAAAGTTATCATCTTCAGTGTAAAACACACACTATCCATCACAAACCGTCTGTGTTTTGCACTGAAGATGTAACTTTGTTATTAAAATACATATTTTCTAGCAATAAAAAGTAAATTTTTGTTAATTTGGATTTTACTTTATATAAATTATCCACAAGTAGGTAGATACTCAAATTATAAAAAAATTAATGTTATAATAATAAATTATTTATACTTTTGGCGCTGTGTTCCGTTATTTATTAGATATTAATTTATATTGCCATTATAGACTACAGTGTGTTTTTAATAACTGGAAAGTGGAAATACTCCACTCACACAACACAAATTATCTATTAGATATCTATTGGATATATCAAATAACTATATAATATTAATACAGGTTAATGATCATCTATTGATATTGACTATCCAGAAAAAAACATTTCATGAACAAATTATGTAATATAATTCGCACAGAGCAATAATTATCCATTGGATATGCGAAATAACCATACAATGTCATATTTCTATCGTGTGGCCTTCGATCGAAATGGGGTTTTCGAGAGAGTTAGAAAATAATGATTTATCTATACACATTTTAGGAAAATATTCAACATTTTAACCCTTCTGCGTGCACAATAAAATTTTCTATTTTCAATAAAAATTCAGATTTTTACAAATAGATTGTAAATATTAATGAATGTTTGCAAGTTTTACTTATGTATATCTCTTCAAGGTTTTGACCGATTTCAATTATAATGTTTATTTTGTGTAATAGAGGACATGAAATGCCATTATTACGGGAACATCCATTTTTTATACCATATTCAAGTAGGTAAATTAGTTGAAAGTAATTTTGATGTACCTATACCTATACAATACCATTGTTTTAAACTCAAAATTGACTGAGTTACAGTAGTTTTAAATTTGAAACTCGGATATTCGATACATTTTGGATTTAGAACAATAATTTATGCATCAAAATTACTTTCAAAAAAGGCCCGTTGTATAAAAAATAGGCCGCTTGATTTTCTGTGTTGCATTTGCGGTCAGGCTGCGCACGCCTATATATGTATGTACGTAGGTTATTTTATGATACCGATTTACTTTTTATAATTTTAAATGCTGATTATTTTATATCATTTCCTAAACATATTTTAAGTTTATTAACGATATTAGCGTATGTAGGAACTATTAAGAATCATTCGATTATTTTCATATTAACTGAGGTACTCGATTTATTGAAACAATCGAGTATCTCGATTGTTTCCATCACTACTATATACCTAGTACAATAATACATGTTATTTCGAAGAGCAATGCATATATGATTAAATTATAACACTGTTTCATCGACATAAGTTAGGGGATATTTTTCCCGCCAATTATTATTTTCAAATTATCTTATCCGAGGTCAGTCAGGAAAATATTGCTGATATTAAATTATACCTACAAGGTGATAAGACTATCTTTCCCACGGCTTATAATAATATTGTATTAAAACAGTAAAGTTCTTTCCCTATTAGTTATCTTCTATGCCGTGCAGTACATCACGATCAAAATTCCATTATCTTTTTATTCCTCATCATAAAATATATTTTGTCACGTCGTTCCAAGCGTCATTAACAATCAAAATGTTAGTTTTATTATCGATTAATTTAAAATCTAAAAACACGAGGATTATTATCTACGAACGAGTCGTGTTATCACACAACGGACCGTCTTTGCAGTGTGACACGGACACATGTAAAATTCATATTTTGTTACGAACCCCTCTTGCTCCGGACCAATTATTAATTTATTACCCATTTGGCCATTTACCCAAACCCAATTTACTATTCTTTGTTCATAGAGCGTCAGTAGAATTTTCTTATTTATTACTAATCTTTTTTTGCGCGACGTTTTTTGAAACGCGTCCGACCACAAGACCGTATAAGGAATAATAACAGGAAAAAAACTAAATCCTGTTACCGACAACAGAACTTAGAGCCAGCCGTTCCGCGTCGCTATCGGCTACCGCGGCTCGCCGGACGGACACCCGTTGCACGACGACGCGCGACGGCGACCTGAGCGCGCGCGCACGCCAGTGTCGAGACTCGAGAGCGCGCCGAGGAATATTATGTAGTTGGACAGTTGGACAGGCTGCGTGCGCCGTACAAAAGATGGCTGTGCTGTAAACAAAAAATAAATAAATAAATGTCACGCCCCTTTTAGAGAATTGTAATAAAAAAAAAAAAAGAATAGAAAAAGAAGGAAAAATCAAAATCCTTCTTTTCTGCCTTCGCTAATCGCCTAATCGCTACGCATTGCGCCCGGGGTGTGTTTCGCGTATTTTCCCCGTGATATTATTGTTATTGCCGTTACCGTCGTCACCGCCGCCGTGGTCGTATAGTCGAGCCGAACGCCGTAGCCGTCGCCGCAGCCGCCGCCGACCGGTGCAACTACACCGTGCTCCGTGACCAGTGCCACTGTATTTATTTTCTAAGATTGCGCCCCTTTGTCTTCGATCACCCGCCGCCGAAAGACAACCCAACCATTGACCGGACGACGTCGGGAGACACGACGACGCCGAACACGAATAAATTAGAAAAATGACTGAATACAAACTGGTCGTCGTCGGTGGTAAGTAGTCGTCAGTATCTACTGCCCAACGGACCCAAAGATGGGTGTAAGCACCACCTTCGGACCCCAATGGTCTCAAGTATTCGGCCCGAGTGAGGCTAAGTGTTCCCTGTCGGTCGGAAATACGTGCGCACGTTGATATCCGTATCGATGATGACCGTGCCATCGGTTTGTGTCGCCGGCCGTTATGGATAAGTGTCGAAAGTATTATCGATGTGAGTTTGTCGTACGTATGTATGTGTGCAGATTTGCTGTTCTTCTTTGGCATCCAAAATTTGTCTTGTACATTATATAAATACAGTATTGTCACCTATTGTTAACCAACATACACACATTGAATTGCTTCATATCACATACTGAAATTTAGTAAATTATAGTTTCTACACCCGTTGATCTACTTATGCGTCTCTTAGAATTTTGATTTTACGTGTAATTTCCTTGACAGTTAAAGATTAAAATATGAAATATCATATAGATACCTACTTGTTTTCGGTTTACAAAGCTTTTTCATTGCCTACGCTTTTAAGTGCCTAATTCACAATTTTCTATCTTATCAATTTATTTCAAACAGGTTGGAGTTTTTCTTTTGATTTAGATTAACTAAGTTTCAAAGTACCTGTAATAGTTTATTGATATTGGAATGTTTGTAAGTGTAAGTGCAATTATAATATATATATGGAACAATATCTAACCTACCTATATAAAATACAGCAATACATAGGTGCTATTTAGAAATTTCACAATATTGGTACTAACACGTACCCACCTAATTCAAATATGAAGTACTTTTTTTGATACTTACTACTTAGATAGCTATTTAAGTATGTCTGATCTTGACTACACAATTTGACCACAATTAGTTTTTCAATGTTTTGTTTAATAGGTAATCAAGACTGGGCAAGTTAATATTGTTATTTCAAAAGTATGATTTTTTTTTCAAAATATTGGTGTAGAAATATTATTGATAAAAAAGTCACAACACATTAAGGAAGATTCACACTAGAGCTTTTAGCGTTTAGCATTCAACTGTAGAACTTATAATTATTTCATTTTTTTACTATGTATGCCAGCATTTTTCTTATCAATATTTTATTATTGGTATTGTTTCTGATTGGTTAACACGTTCACGCTAGGTACTCTCTAAAAGTTCTAGTGTGAATCTGGCTTTAAAAGATCAATTTGTATAGTTACAAAGTAAAATATTATCACAATCAAATAATAAAAAAACATTTTAATAATATCAAAAAATAATTACTTAGGTACATACCTACCTATATAAAATAATTATTCCGAGTTACTTGACTAAAGTAGTAAAAACCAATTTGTAAGGTTTTTTTTTTAAATAATAAATATAACTTTTAAACTTCTTACTGCTCAGCTTTCATAATATTAATTATGTACTAACATTACTTACCTATGTAATTTTGTGCAATTTAATTTTAGGTACCTATTAAGTACTACTTATCAATTTAGCATCAATAAATATTATAGACGAGATGAAAATAATGAAATTTTATATTTAATAAAGAATTTTGTAGTAGGTAAATTACCTACTTACCTATTTTAATCATATTACTTTAATTTGGTACCTATCTATTTACCTATTTAATTTTAATTTTTATAATTTTTCTTATTTAAGTAGTTTGAATGGTTAGGAGTATTAGTATATCATATGTCATCGGATAATTTTTATATCTATCATTTTCAGACGTTTAGATTAACTACCTAAACGACTTTTTCTTGCTTACGTAAGTACCCTACAATTATACATAATAAATAGTTAGGTAGTTATTTTTTTTTTTAAATTTAAATATACCTTGTACCTACTTACTATTAACAAAGATAAAAGTCATAATTAATATCTAATTGACATAGTCTAGAATCTAGATAACTAAGGTATTATAGTTGGGAGCACGGAAAATTAATTCTGATTCGCACATGATTGGTGGCAGTTTTCCAGCAATTGTTCCCAAGTTAATACCTATGGGTCAATAGGTGATTGGTTTGAGATCTCCTGATTTTTGGTTCCTATAAATGGTGATAACTCCTTACTTTTTGTAATTCCGACTAAGTAATCTAGGTACCCAAGGCCATATCCATGGGGTCCGGGCCCCCTCCGAATTTTTTTCAATATTTGTTACATTTTGTATCTAAACTAGTATCTTTTATTATCAATATTTTTAATCATAACCAATAGAAACCATTGTATTTTAAATCACATAACTATAAAAAAAATATATAGGTACCTACGTAGATTGAGATTTAAATGCAACAGAAAAACTTCTAAAAACAATCATTCATGTATATGGAAAAACATTAATATACAGTTATAAAAAGCATCGTTAAGGATAATATTATAACAAAAACATTTTTTAAATCATTAACTTTTTAAGTTAACTGGCATTAACTTGCCAAAAATAAGTAGGTAATCATAATTTTATTGAAAAAAAAATATAGGTATATATACCTAACTATAGTTAAATATAACTTTTAAGGCAGTTCTCTGTGACGAGTTTTATACACAGACAAAAATAAACCAATTTCCATCGTTGATTGAATTGTTTGTAAATATTTCGAAAACCATTTTTGATTGATTTTTTACTTTTTAATATTATTATTCCTTAAAATAGTTTTATGAAATCGAAAATCATTAAATCTAAGTCCACCAAATATCATAAATATTACTAATCATTGGATATAAAAATTGAAAAATGTAAAAAAATTTAATTATAACTTATAAATACATTTTTTAATAAATTCAAATCTGTTTTCAAACAGATTGAATGTACAGAATGTCGTTATTGTGTACTGAAGATGGTAACTTTGTTACTGAAATACGTATTTACCAAAATAAAGTAAATTTTTTTGTGGAATTGAGTCTTCAATTACCTATTATTAGAAAAATCCACAAGTATTCAAATTATAAACAGATATTTCTTTACCTATCACATTTTTAAAAAAATACAATATTTAAGGTACTTACTACCAATACCATGCCAAAAACCTAGGATACTTGGGCTAGGACTTTGTGCTCAGATTTTCACCCACTCATTTTGTTAAAACTAGTAAAAAAAAATTAATGTATTCATATAATACTGTATCAAACTAATTCTAACCCTTGATTTTTAATGGCCTATGATAGGTTTGTAACAGATATAGGTACCAAATACCTATCTAACTAATGAGTAATAACATAACATCCTTATTTGATTAAATATGTGTTGAAGTTTTTAAGCAATTTAAAGGTATTTATATTTTCATATTTTTTTATAATTATTAATCGATCATTATATTTTGAGTAAATATTAGACATTTTGAAGACTTTATTTGACTTAAGGTAAAATTGTATTCATGAATATTGTACCTAGTCAAATAATTTTCACCCTTTTTAATGTACACAAATGAACGATAAAATTTTATATTTTAAATTTAACACATTTAGGTACAATTTTTATTTAATAAAAGCCGTTTGAACCGTATAAACACATAAATCCTTTATGAATCAAATTAGATTTCAAATAGATATTATGAGTATTTAGGTATACCTAAGTACTTTGTATTTATTTATATCTAGTATCTAGTTAAATTATTCAATAATTCTCAATTCAGACCTTTACCAAACTAAATAGATTTAAAATATTATTATATTATATAGGTACCCGAAGTCACAATATTATACACTTTTATTTTGTGACTTCGGGAATATAATATAATAATATTATAAATAGTCACAAGTACTATATATAAATATTAATAAATAGATTTACATAGATATGCCTATGTAGGGTAGGTAGCATACTGAACAAGTAGGTATCAAATATTATTGTTTCCACACTCTAATAACATACCTACCGAGATACCTACTTATTAGATATTAAATATACTAACTTTGGAATTTTATTTTGCAGCTGGCGGCGTCGGTAAAAGTGCCTTAACAATACAATTAATACAAAATCAGTACGTATTATTTTCTTTAATACACCATAATATATACTTCATTCACCAAGATAATGTATCTACTTTACCCGTAGTTATTCACTACATATTAACCCAACTTTGCATACCAGTCTCAAAAAGTACTATAGAATTTGTTGTATAGACTAGATTTAATTTCTGCTCAATCATATTTTCTCTGTAAGTGGAGTATAGTTTATACTATATTTTATTAGGTAATAGTTATTTTGTTTTCAAGTTTACTTATAAGCCTTTTATATTTTTAATTTACAGTTTTGTGGATGAGTATGATCCAACAATTGGTTAGTATCATATTTATTTTATTTGAATTCATGTTTCATGCAATAATGCGAATTGTTTATTGTATTATATATTTTAGAGGATTCCTATCGTAAACAAGTAGTAATTGATGGAGAAACGTGTCTACTTGATATTTTAGACACGGCTGGTCAAGAAGAATATAGGTAAATTATCTACTTTTTCCATGTTATTTTAGTATAAAAGATTAAAAATTAATTCAAAATTTGTTATAGTGCTATGCGAGATCAATATATGAGAACCGGTGAAGGTTTTCTCCTTGTATTTGCTATTAATAATACAAAATCATTTGAAGATATCAGTAATTACAGGGAACAGATAAAACGAGTAAAAGATGCAGAGGATGTCCCAATGGTTTGTAAGTAATGAAACAATAGATTTATGGATTTAACTGCTTTCTTTGCATCCAGTACCTATATAAGATATATCATTATTGAACTCTTAACATTAGGTGAAATTTTGTAAGTTCAATATTGTCCCCATTAATGACCAAAACTATCTTAATATTTTTTTTTAACTCGCCTGACCAATTTTCATAGTTATTTCAAGATATCTTTATAAAAAAATCTTAATTTAAATTGAATGTTATACAAAATTAATTTATCCATTGTTTAGAATGTTCATTTAACAATAATATTTGTTAACGACCTATATCGAAAAAATAAATTGAGATGTTTGTATTAAATTAACTATACAACATAAAATTATAATTCATAATATGATATGCCTATTAAGGAATATAATTTTTATATGGCACAACAATTTCAAAGAAAATAAATATGTTCACACGAGAAAGGCAAATATAAAAATGATGGCCAATAATTTTTTTACAGCCCTCTAAAAATATTTAAATTGAATTTTTATATTTAGGACATATATTTGGTTAATAAGGTTTTCTATAAAGATATCTTTAATTTATTCTGAGAATTAGTTATTGAGCGAGTTAAAAAAAAAAAAAAAAAAAAATCACATTTACCTCACTCATGTCATCCTTTGAAATATTTGTGCCTGATCAGTCGCATACCCACAAGAGAAAAGTGGTTAGAATTCAAATTCCCTCTCATGCTCGATCATAATACTACAATATTAACTAGTAAAATTAAAAACTTTTAATGCCAATCATAAATATTGATGTAATATAAATATAAATTACCATTTTTCAAACTTTATTTCATTTTGAAATTTCATTAAATGAAATTGTATCTATAAATAATAATATATAATAGTATCATAGCCTGACAATGTATTTGATTATATTGACAGAATGACATGAGCTATGGCTACATGCATAGGTAGATTTCGGGAGGAAGGAGTGGCTAAATAATTTATTCGTAGCTTGAACCCTCCTTTTTCCTTGCCCATAATATTTTTTGTATAAACTAGTAGTTTCGAGCATGTAAAAAAAAAGTTCTAATACTTTATACTTAATTTTTTGTTTCCTATAACGTATATTTTATTGTAAATTGATATCACTAATCCATGATTTTTGCTTGTTTGCCGTTTTGAAATTGATTTTTCTGAATTACCTTTTTTCTGCTTATTTTCTGTAATATTCATGCTTTAATATTACGCAGGATTTCTGCATATGGCTGGCTATATTTTGCCCATACAAAATTTGTTTAGAAATTACAAGGCCGATAAAATACACCCATTATTATTTATTATACAATCACAAAATCTGGCCAATTTATTTATTTTAACTTAATAAATAAAATAGTGATTTAAATTGTAAATAGAATACTAGAATACCTAGAATTTAGATTGATAAAATACAAATTTCATAGATTATTTCATTATTCTAATTATTAATAAATTATAGTTTTATAGGTATAAAAATCACGTATTATCAGTTTTTCAAACAAATTACAAAACAGAAATATATAAAAGTACATCATAGTATAGTTAGGTAATACTTAATTGAACAATAATAATCAAATTGAATAATAGATAATTGTTACAAGGTATTATGGGAATAATCTATGAAGTTTGTATTTAAATTAATTTTTGTCTACCTATTTTTAATCCTATTTAACATTTGAATTAAGAGGATGTTGCATGCCCCATTTTTAAGGGATTCTATTTGAGAAAGTTTTAGATATTTTAAGAAAAATAAAAATCTAACAATCAAAAAATATTTTAATATAATCTAAAAGTAATTAAAAATCGTCCTATGTCAATATTATTTTTATTGTGGAGTAATCACAATATATTTGTTTAAAAATACATTTACGCAAAACAAATAAAATGGATTTTTAAAGTAATCGTTATTTTAAGGTACAAAATATAATTTTAAGACACTAACTTTTTTTTAACTCTAAAATTATTTTAAAATGACATTTCATTTGTTTTGCATAAACATGTTTTTACCGTTAAAAATCTTCTGTGCGACTTCCTCTTAATATATTACATTAAATTAAAAGAAGAGTAATATATATTTAGTAGATTTTATCCTACCCGAAAAACCCTGAGTGGATTTTATCCATTAACTTAGTCTGTGTGTTCCTCAAAGTAGCTCGTCGGTGGTTAAGGAAGACCATTTTTATTGCAAACAATTATTTTACATTACAAAACAGTTTATGCAACTAGTGTATAAAATTATGTTATACAACCATTGATATTGTCGTAAGCATATAGTTCAGTTTATATATTCATAAATCAGTAATTTTATTAAATTCCTTGACAAATAGTAAAAAATGAAAGTTTTAATACATTTATTTACTATTTACCTATAGAGATCTTACTATAAAGAATTTGGAAAAATATAAATATAATATAATAAATAAAAATATAAATGTACTTATTTAGTCTAATGAACATTTTTAAATTGCAAGATTCATAATGATTATAAATAAGTATAATATAGGTACTTGGTAATAAAATATTTTTAATATTTAAGTGTATAATATGATTTCAAGTATTGTAATTTATAATTGTTTTATTAGCCTATTTAATAAGTATTTTTACTATTTTCCCAACTCGTAGTAATTTTGTGAAATCAGTATAGGTAAATATAATAAACCTATTGTAAAAAACTAATTTAAAATTAGTTATTATTTGCTTAATAATTTAATTATATGCCGCTTATGAAAATAACACTGCTATCGCCTAACGCACCATCTAAATTTGGTGGTTGCCTGTCTGAAAAACAATTTGATTAGTTATCACCAGTGTCCAGAACGTCCAAATGTATTTAAAAACAACACATTCATATTCTTTAAAAAATTAACGTGTTCATTTGGTCGTTCATTTTCTAGCCTGAAAATCATTTTAATTCCTTAAAAAATATCATGTTCATGTTCTATTTGACAGAAACAATTGATGTTTTTATGTTGTTCACAAAATATGAATGTCATTCTTTCCAAACACTGGTTATCACTAGTCATAATAGATAAATTTGTTACACTCAGAGTATATTGTTAGTGGTATCTTAAAATAAAATGCAAGTAAGTAGTAATTTTGATTAATTGTAGCATGTAATTAATCAGTGGTATTAGGTACAATAAAATAAAAATTAATTTATATTTTATCGTTTTCTTGTTAAATAGTGTGTGTAAAACAAATATCTTTAAAAAAAAAATGTACCACCTTATCATAAAGTTATATTAAATAAAAATCATATTCATCTATAATATATAACTCTATATTGAATTCAAATTTAAATGGTTTAAACAACTACTTTTGTAATTAATTTATGAAATATTCTTCTTTTTATTGTGTTTTGTCAAAAAATGAATGTATTTTCTTTGCCCAATCAATACAAGTAACTTATATAATATTTTGCAATAAAAAAAGAATGACCTTTTTTGTTCACAAACTGTCCATATAATCAATAATATATATGTGTAAATTGTATGTTAATAACAAAAAATAAATTAAAAATGTATTTTAATACAATTTTATTTATATAATTTAATTATTCATTAATTTTATTTACTATTTAGTGGTGGGAAATAAATGTGATCTACAAAGTAGAGCGATAGATGTTAAAGCAGCATCTGATTTAGCTAAACAATATGGTGTACCATTTATTGAGACATCTGCTAAAACGAGGCAAGGTGTTGATGAAGCATTTTACACTTTGGTCAGAGAAATTAGAAAAGATGTAAGTAAATAATTTTCAGTGGTGTATATGTATGTAGATATCTTGTAAAAATATTTAAGTTATGATATAATCTGTAAAATATTAATTAAATATACTTTTGGGTTTTTAATTGTTTAATATTATAATCAGTTAATTCATTGTTAATAATAATAATAATGAAGTTTACTGAGTTGCATATATACTATATTTCACGAGAGATCATCTGGAATCGTTCTTGTGATGAGAACACAGTGTGGCCGTAATGAGATCAAAGCCCATTTCAAAATTCATTATTGTATCACCGTAAGTGATAAGTTGTAATTAAATAAAAAAGCCGGTACTACGCCTGTTTTTTTTATAGAGTATGATAAACGATGTTAACGAGAATGATTGGTGGAGGATGGACGAGTTTTATACTGATGATCTCTCGTGAAATTCAGCAGTTTTTTGCTTAAAAAATAAAAAAATATGCTATTAACATGCATAATATACGCTTAAAACTTTAAAAGTTAAAAATGTTGAAATAGTATGTACTATTGTCTTTTTATAGCTTTTATTTTCTTATATTCACATATTAAGACAACACTTTAACATTTATGATCTCTTGTCATACACACAGAACATTGGGTTTAATATTTGAAATAGTGTGTGTTATTTGTTATTTTTTGATGTGTTGACCTATTATAAAAAATAATGAAATAATATAATACATTTTTAAAAAATCATTGTGACATTATTATAAATTATTATATTACATTTCACTTATAATTAACTTTAAGTTAAATTTTTCACAAAAATAATTTCAATAAAACAGATTATATTATTTTCACTGTTTTTATTACTTAGGTCATCAAAAATCTTAATATTTACTAAAAAAAAATTGTACCATGTTGACAGAGATAACAAATGCAAGTGTAGCGTTGTCTTAATTCATAAAGATAAAATGTTCATCAGTCTGTAATATCTCATATTAAATAAATACAGGCTACGGAATATAAAGTCATACTATAGATTAGTCTTAGTAGATTTTATTTGAAATGGTAGAAGTGTATTATATTTATGAAATACTACAATATTATAAATTGATGGAACACTCAATTTTTAATATACAGTAAAAAAAAATTACCGGTCTCATATACTCTGTGTGTATTTTATGTTGAATGCATTTTTTTTATATATTTATTTATTTTATAGAAAGAACAAAGGTTGCGGGAAAAACGTAAAGCAAAACCAAGAAGGAAACGCAAGCACTGTTACCTCTTTTGAATATAAGTGAAACAATTGGAATTTTTTTATTTAAATTTAAAAAAAGGACCTAGCATATGAGTGTCCTCACCATATTTTAATTAATGTAAACACTCTTTAGGCTCAGGAAAGTGTGTTTACATTATTTATAATATCGTTCAGTTAAAAGCATGTATTGAATATATTTATTTGAATGATAAAAATAAAAAATAAATAATAATAATAACTTTTGGAATCCCGATAAATAGAAATTTATGTTCAAAGAAAGAACATTATACAGAAGATCCATTTAACAAGCTGACATCTTGTTTTGAGATCCTTATTTAATATTGCTATTTTTATCATCTTATTAATGAAAATTAAAAAAATATATATTTATAGTGTTATTCAATTATCTAAAATATTTTCCTGTCCCATTTATTTTTCTCGAAATCGTGCTTCCAGTATTCATAGGAGCTATTGATTTATGCATAGGCTTTACTACATTTATTATTATTATTATTTCTTTTTTTTATATATTATTATTTTAGTCAATAGGGTATATATGCATTATTGACCATATCTTTTGATTATCAAAAGTGAACTGGTTTAACTACTTTATTTTCTTTACTTTTTACTTAAATTATAATATTAAACCAACAAAATTCAATATCTTAATTTTTGTCTAATTCTAGTTAACATGATATATATTTTTTTTAATTACATATGTTGTTCAGTCAATATAAAACTGTTATAATTCCTATTCAAATAACTTTTATTTCTTTTATAGAAGATTTCTATTTGAACTCTGCCTTATGATCAGAAGTAACATATATATATATATATATATAATAAATAAAATATATTTTTGACCTGATCAGATGTTGCAGATGATATGCAGGGGTTATAAGTTACATCCGTGCCAAACCTAAACTCACTATTGAAGTATTTATTTCTTAAGTCTTATTTTTTTATACACCTTTAATATTAATTATTCATTATGATTGTAGTTGTTTCAATTTTATTATTTATTATTATGATTTTTTTTTTTTTTTTTTTTTAATGATAAATTTTAGTTAAATTGTTTAAAAAGCAGGACTAATAATTAGTAAACGAACCTTTGAGGATAAATGTATTGCAAATGAACAAAAAAATACTATAGTATTAAGATAACCAATTAAAAGGCCTTGTTGGAATTTTTATTCATAATTTGACCATATTAAATATATTGTAATTTAACGAGCTTTTCATGTTGAAGTTCAAGACGTTAAAGAATAATTTTTTATTAGTATTTTATTTATTTTTTTTAATTTTTGTGATCATTAAATTAGGATACAATCAGCATGTTATTACCAAAACTTATTATAATATAATGCTATCTGATAATATATTAAAAAAAATGTGTATTTTCATGTATTGACCTTAATTAATATTTTCTAATCCAAAGATCCGATTTTTTTTAATTACAACATTTTGGCATTTGTTAAAAATAAGTTTGCCACCCTGGTTTTTCTATCTTACTATGGGGAATTTTATAAACTACAAATTCAAAGGCCAAATCTCCTAACAAATCACTTGTTACTTTTAAAAAATTAGTCACCAAAAGTAACTTTTACAATATTAAGAGAATTGAAAGCAGCCAGTGGCGTACAGTTTCTATGGGGAAGAGAATATTTTTCTATCCCTACCCCCCTCTTAAATGTTCCTAAATAATAAGTTACAATGTACAAATCAATACGGATTATGGAGTAGGGTGAATGGGCACTTCCTTTCTAAAAAGGAAATTCTAAAAACTGACCTAACCGTCATAAAGTCTATTTTAGATTGATTTCCTCAATTTTTGATTTTTTTAAAAATGTCCCCCTCCTAAAATTAAGTTATATATTTTTGAACATTTTAATTAAGATTTTTAATATTTTTGTGAAAATACAAGGGAAAACAATTAAAAAGTGGGAAAATCATTTTAAAGTAGATTTCACGACAAATTTAGTTCAGTTTTCAGAATCTACGTTAGCCGTAGTATTTATTGCCATGTGTCTGTATTAGTGTACACTGTATATAGCATCATTATTATGCCAAACATATTTGCACACACTAAAAACCAAATACTACTCTCATAAACACACTACATAACACAAATAATTGCCTAAACATACAATCCCTTAATAAACTATAACCATTATTATAGTAAAAAAGTTTTTATCAATTTCAAACTAAAACTTAGTTGTAACTTATAATATGTATATCTTATATTATATAAATATTTCTATCTTCCTTTAAGAGGATGTTACACTCACATTTGTTGTCTCTGTCTATCTAACAGATAATATAGCAAAATCACACTATGCAGAATTGAAATTTTAGAGTTTAGGTTAAATTTAGAGTATAAACACCTATTACAAAATTTAAAGCGAGGGATATTTTCGAGTAAACCTTATGGGAATTTTGTAAAATATCGTCTGACGAAAAAGTTAAAGCTATTTAAAAATATCAAAAACTTAAAATGCCGTAACTTTTTTCTGACAATATTTTACAAAAAGCCCATGAGGTTCACTCAAAATTATTCTTCTCGTTAAATTTGATAATAGGTGTTGAAGCTCTAAATCTAACCAAAATGCCATAATTTCAATTTGGTGTTGTATAATTTTGCTACATTGCCAATTAGATGGACGGAGACAGAAAATGTGGGTATAGCATCCTCTTAATAATTTTATAATTCTTAAAAAAGTATACTTTATTTAAAAAGTAATAAATGGAACAAAAATAATCGCTTTTAAAAGAAAAAATTACATTTCCTAAATGTTTCCCCCAACAAATCAAATTAGCATTAAACAAACCTTATATAATACTGGATGGACTCTACCTTCAAATATTTACCTATTCGTAGATTAATACCCAATGGCATATCACTATTTATGAGTTTAAAACATTTACTTATTGTATAATTCATTGAACCAAGTTTTCTGACTATTTTTATTGATCCGTTTATATATTTACTATAGTAGGTAAGTATATTTAGTGATAGAAATGTTCTATAGAGAATCTCTTATTTTAATAAAGTATTTTGTAATAACAATGTGTACCTCTAAATAACTGTACTTGTATAGACATGTTAGTCAACCAATTGAAAATTGGAAAACCCAATTTTTTTCAGTAAATTATTTTCATTTAATCACTTAAAACTTATTTGTTTTGGAAGAGAGAGAAGACCTCTTCTTGTTTTAATATATTGCACCTTGCATCTGAATTTTCAAAATGGGATGCTATATACCAAGATTGGAAATTATAAAGTATATTTAATATTGCATAAAAATTCCAGGTCATAATCTCGAAATTGGTCCCAAATGTCAATATTAAATTTTAAAAGAATCAATGCTGTGGAGAAGGAAATGGAAAATTCTAGGATTTTCTGATTTTACCTAACAACTTATAGAACATTAAAACATAATTAGAGAACGGATTTTATTGTAAGATTGTATGTAAAAAAAAAAGAAATATATATATATATATTTAATAAACTTTGTTGTTTTTATTAACTAAATTCATATCAAACTCGATATAATATGTGGTATAAAAAATAATTAAGGGATGTTAAGTATTAAATGAAGAAAAAAGGCAAGTGTATTATCTTAATTAAAACAATGCAAAACTACTTATTTTTTTCCATATTTCAAAAAATTTAAATAGTGATGACTTGGTTGTAGAATATTTTTATATTAACTGGCTGTCAAAATATTCCACCTTCTACTGTATCTATATAATATTTATAAAATGTATGTAGGTAATATATTATATTACACATATATAAAATAGTATGTACCTATTGCAAAATAAAATAAAATACTCATTGTATAATCATTGTACTACTATAGTAAATTAGATTTATTTTTAGTTAGGTCAACTAGATCCCTATGTTAAATAGGTCGGTTAGATAAATATATTATAGAATAAGTGCATCATTGTATAAAAATATTTCATTGTTAATTCCTCATGCCCGTCGTAGAAATTAACTAATTAAGGTTGCATCAGGTCAACAGCCGGCATAAAACTTGTCAAAGGGTATGGGAAGTCCTAAAAAGAATATTGGCGAGTTTTCCCATCTCGGATGTTTGTGGGAAAAACAAAATTGTGTAATTAGGTGTGAAGATAGCCTAAAGGACAAAGTGAATCAGTATTAACCTGATGCCGGCTGCGGTAGCTGTTCCATCAGTTATATGTGATTTCGATGATTTAGGGAAATCACTTAAGTGTTTTGGGTTAGATTTGTGCTTTAGTACGCAGGATAGGTTCAAAGTGAGTGTAAGTATGTGGAATGTAGGAATATTGACAGATAGAAGTAGAGAGTTGGCAGAATTTTTGAGAAGAAGGAATGTGAATATTTGTTGTGTGCTAGAAATAAAGTAAAAAGGAGAGAAAGAAAGGGAAATTGGTGAGGAGTATAAAATCATATACTCAGGAAGGACTAGTACAAGGAGTGATATTAGATGAAGAAATGAAAGAAAGATGTGTTAGAGGTGATTAAGAAAAATGAGTGTAATTTTGGTGAGAGTAATATTAAAGGATAAGGTATTAAATATAGTAAGTGCATATGCTTCACAAGTGGGATGTGAGGAAAGTCAAAAAGAAGAGTTCTGGCAAGAGATGGATGAAGTAATGCAAGGAATTAAGGACATTGTTATTGGTGTGGAAATTAATGTTCATGTATGCTGTGATAGAACAGATTATTATGGGTTTAGAGAAAGAATTCTTGACTTTACATCAGAGTATGAGTTAGCAATTATGAACACTTATTTTAGGAGAGAATAGCATCATATAACTTATAAGAGTGGAAGGAACAAATCACAAATTGATTATTTTATGCAGAAGAGAGGAGGTTTAAAACGGTGTAAGGACTGTAAGGTAATCCCGAGTGAAAGTGTGACACAACAGGTTAATGGTTATGGATATTTGGTATAGGAAAAATAGGGAGTACAAAAAGAAAAATATAGATAAAGAACCGAGGATTAAATGGTGAAAACTATCGGGAGGAAATTATGAAGTATTTACAATAAAGCCAAATGAGACAGGGTATTGAAGAGAGAAATATAAACGAAATGTGAGAAAAGGTAACAGAGGGTTGCTAAGGAAATTGTTGGTGAGAGTAGAAATAGTATGCCAGAGGATAAGCAAACATGGTGGTGGACAGAGAATAAGTGCAGAAGATAATATCAAGAAAAAAAATACAGTTTAAGAAAAAATGTTTGTTGACGTTAAATATACGTTAATTAAATTTAAAAAATCTCGAAAATCCATAGTCACGATTTTTTTTAGTCATTTTAATTTTGAGGTATTTAGGTCTAAATAGTAGGTATATAAGAGATTTTAAGACCTGAAAATTGTAATAGGTATAGGTAATGTTAGTCGTGCATTAATTTAACTAAATTTAAAAAATCGACGGGAAATAATTATTTTGGATTCTAAGCATAGCGAGGGAGCATATAGACGTGGTTTTACGCAATGTTTATTTGTTTTCTTTTTCTCTAGTTTAACAAATTTTCTATCAGAAAGAGTACTCTAATCGTTACAAACTTACTAAGTTTCCGGTAGAAAATTGTATTTAGTTGGTACTTTGAAGAGGTAATTTTTCGATTTTTTCAATAGGTTTTTAATGCGCTGCAAGGAACCCCCCTCACCCGTAAAACCACGATGATGGTAATGTTACTGAGATAAAATGAACGCAGAAAGAAATTGGTTGTTTTTCAGTTATTTTGACTGGTCAAAACTAAAAAAAAAAAAAAAAAAAAAGGAAGGAGAGGCAAACCTTTCAAAAACTGAAATGACGCCACTGATTATCATCCCAGATTATATACTAATACACATTTTTTGCTATAAAATGCCAACATTTTTTTTAATAACTATATTAGCTAATACTTACTATAAAAATTATTATTAGACTTATATTATAAAATATAATCAATTGCAATACCTACCTATACCAAAAAATATGATTCTAATTCGAAACAATCTGATATAATTATTTAGTGTTACCTTTTACCACTCTACCTATATTCTTTTATATACCTATATATATTTTTTTTCAACCCTTAGGTTGGTTTGCAACTCATCTTCTCCATTCTTCACGGTCAATCACTATTTCTTTTAATGCCCTATAGCTTCCTATTACTCCTGTATCTTTCTTTATTTGTCCAATAAATGTATTGCGAGGTCGCCCAGGTGGTCTTTTTCCTTCTACCATGCCCTCTAGTATGTCTTAATGTATGTCCCACCATTTTTCATCTTCTCTTTCTAATCGAGTCTATCAATAAACATTCTTCGCCGACTATTTCCAGTATGTCTTGGTTACTTTTCCGTTCTATCCAGCTTATTCTTTCCATGCGTCTCCAGCACCACATCTCAAATGATTCTAGTGCTTTTCTTTCAATTTCATTTATAATCCATGTTTCACAGCCGTATATAGGGCTATACTCCAAACATATGTTTCAATGAGTCTTTTCCTAATGCTAAGGTTTAATTTTTTGGACGTGAATAATTTGGATTTTTTATTGAACGCTGATTTTGCCATTCTTATGCGTCTTTTGATTTCTCTTGTGTCCTTCCCATCTGATGTAATTATACTACCTAAGTAGTATATTTTGGAATATCCGTGCACAGATCAGTATCTTAGTCTTTTTTTCATTGATTTTCATTTTAAAGGTTTTAAACGTCTCTGCCATTTCATTGATAGGTCTCTGTAAATCTCCTTCACTCTCGGTTATTATTACTATATCGTCAGCAAAACGTATCATAGTAATAGTTTCACCTCCAATTCTGATACCAATTTGCTGTCTTACTAACTTCGTCTTCACTGTATTAATTATTTTTTCTACGTAACAGTTGAATAAGGGTGGTGATCCTTGTGAATGTATCCTTGTCTCGCTCCTTTTTTATCTTTGCATTAGCTGTTGCCTTTTCTTTTCTAATTTCAGCTGTCTGTTATTTGTACAAGGAATGCAGTATTTTCAGGTCTTGTTGTTCAACTCCTACTTCTTGCAGTGTATGAAACAATATATTCCAGTTAACATTATCAAATGCCTTTTATAAATCTAGGAACACCATGTATGTGACTTTTTTCCTTTCAATTTATTTTCCTATGAGTACTCGAAGTCTAAAAATTGCTTCTCTTGTACCTTTTTGATTTCTGAACCCATATTGGTCATTTTTTATAAAGAATTTTATTTTCTTCTCTATACGTTTATTAATAATTTTTGTAAGAATTTTTGATGCATGCGTGAGTAAGCTCAGTGTTCTAAATTGGTCACACGTATTTACTTTTTTTTGGAGGGGGGGATAGTCACAATTACACTATTACAATAATAGTCATCTGGGATCTCTCCCTTTTCGTATATGTCTCGAGTGAGATCATATAAAGCATTATTTACTATTTGACTGCTGTTTTGAAGCAATTCCGCTGGTATATAATCAATTCCCGGTGCTTTTTTTGGTTTTAGTTCACTCAGTGCTGTATCAAATTTTGATCTTAATATGGTCATCGTTGTCGAACCCCTTATTTCCCAGTTCTCTAGATTTTCTCCATCATATAATTCTTCAAGGTACTCTTTCCATCTATTTGTTATCTGGGTGTTATCAATTAGCAATTTGCCTTCTTTGTTCTTTATAGTTTTATCAGCTTGTTTGTTATTTCCCACTACATTTAAAATTTTACTGTAGGCTTGATCCGTTTTGTTCCTTTTAAAAAGTGTCTCAATTTCCTTACACTGCTCTTCTAACCAAGTTTCTTTCGCTTTCTTAACTATTCTCTATTTACTTGATTTCTTAATTGCCTGTACCTCTGTCTTTCTTCTATACTTTGGATAGGTAACTTCCATATTCATCCATCTTTTCTTTGACTCTTTCTTGCCTTTAGTTAATGTAGCATCTGCTGCACTTCTAATTGCGGTTTTAATAGTTTGCCATTTTTGATTTACTGTTTTTAGTATAATACAATCTTTATTTTGATAGTTCATTTCCAGTTGTTTTCTGTACTTTTCTACTATTTCTTTGTTTTTTAGGATTGTATGTTGTATTGACAGTATTTTGGTTTTTCATGTGTCCTTTTCTTATAACGAAGTTCACACTTCATTGCTAGTAAGTTATGGTCACTGTCACAATCAGCACTCGGGTACGGTTTGCTGAATTTAACTTGGTACTTGAATCTATTTAACTAGTATAATGTAGTCTATTTGATACCGAGCAATATCACCAGGCATTTTCCAGGTATACCTTCTTCTATTATGGTTTTGGAAATGGGTGTTTGTTACTACTAGACCCCATTCTCTACAGAACTCTATCAGTCTTCCCCCTCTGTCATTTCGTTTTCCTAATCCAAATTGTCCAACTTCCCTTCCCTTTTTTCCTTCTCCAACGATAGCATTGAAATCTCCCATGACGATAACGTTATCGTGAGTGTTTGTAAGTTTCATTAATTCTTTTATGCCAGTGTATACTTCTTCGATTTCTTCTTCATCTGAATTGGAAGTAAGCATACACTTGTATTAGTATAATGTTGGTAGGGGTGGATTCGCATTTGACTAGTAGTAACCGGCTATTGTAGGTCACAAAATTTGTAACTCGCCTTCCCCATTTCTTATTTAAGATAATTCCAACGCCATTTTGTCCATTTATGCTGTGTGAATGAATAATTCTATAATCACCACTCCAAAAATCTCCATTATTTGGCCATCTCATCTCACACAATCCTAGAATATCATCGTTTAGCTTTTTCATTTCCATCTTAATGTTCTCTAGCTTTCCACCTTGGAGCATGGTTCGTACATACCAAGTTCCTATCTTATGCATCATTTGGGCCTGTATTCTGCATTGTAGCTCCCACCTGGACATCCGAATGGGGAGCTAGTTTACGTCCGGACATTATTTTTACTCTGCGAGAATCCATTTCAAAGATAAGATAAAAGTTGTAGTTGCCTACTAGGGATATGTAATGTGGTGGTATCCCGTTGCCTTCCACATCACAATGTAGTAGCCGCGCGTGATCATGGTTTCCATTTATGCCTACTACTATTAAGTTATAGCTGTACTTGCTACCTAACATCCACCTATAATTAATACCTACTTCCACCTTCAGGCCCTTTTAGTCACCTCATACGACAGGCAGGGATACCGTGGGTATATTCTACTCCCTTACCCACTGGGGGGCTTTTATATGGTATGCCGACAAAATATCGCCGGTAAAATATCGCGGAGCCAAAATATCGCGAAACCAAAATATCGCCAATAAAATTAATAAAATAGCGTATGAAAAAATATATTTAGTAACATATATCAATTATTTATAAATAACATTATCGTCTTATTTGTCGTTATTCGCACGTGTTGAGTTTTGAATTGTATATTGTATGTTATCTTATCTAT
>JAIPRL010006513.1:0-26984 GCA_025469235.1 Pemphigus obesinymphae
GGGTACGGGTTTAAAAAACGTGTATCACTTTTTCCGGGTTACGGGTTTCGGCTTTAACACGGTTTTAATATTTTGCGGGTTACACGGGTTTTCACCCCGGGTTCAAACCCGTTTTGACTCCCTGTTTTATAATGATATTTTAGATCAAGCGGTTGAGATATTGGCAAATAGTATTATGCCTGATTTAGGTATATTTTATTATATTTGTTGGCTACTATAGAGTACAGTATTTCTGAGTTATTGTAGTTTAACATGGTTTGTATCTAAAATAGAATCATTGTTCGAATAATGGGTACCTATGTATACTGAAATAATATAATATGGTGACTTTATAAAATTTTCAAATATTTAACTGTAAACATTAATATTTATTTATGTAGATAATATCACACCGACATCCAATCAGTATGATTTTTATCGAATGAAATGTTTTATTATCAAATTCAATACTTCCACCACCAGTAGGTATGCTATTTAACGAGCGAAGTGCTTATACCTCCAACTGACCGAATTTTCATATAATTATAGCTTCTCTTCAGATTTAATAAGAAATTCTGTATACCTAGTAAAGAGTTTTTTCTTTGAATATAACAAATATATTATAGAGAATACATGGGAAATTCTTAGGGAAATTGTTATTTTATACAGCATTAATTCTACAAATTGTGATCGACCGTAAAAACGTTATTATTAATTTTATATTTAGAAGTATAAAAAAACAATAGTATTCTCGAAAATCATGAAATCAGATTTTTGCTTATAAGTATTGGTAATGATTGAATACAGTTTTGGTTTATAAAAACAACATTTTTTTTTCTCTAAAATTATATTAATAGAGGGGTACTTAAACATAAATATTAAAGTTTGATTAAAAATATGCACTTCATTGTTTAAAAAAAAAAACATTTTTAGAGGGGAAGGTTTATCTTCTCGTAGTATTTTAAAAGTGAAACGTTTTAAACGATTAATTTCTAATCTTAACATACGACTAAAAACTATAAAAAAATAAAATATGTGCCATTTAATAAAAATGAAAAAACACATACAATAAAATTATAACTAATAATGCATTTATTTACAAGAACATTATGTTTATATATATATATACATAAAAACATATTTTTAGTTATAGTATTACTCAAATGTTGAACACATTCATTATATATTTATACCGTTATACATAATACATGTATGTATAATATATTATATTAAACCTATTAACTATTAAGAATATTTACAATAGTAAATTTAAAAATGTAAGTTCAGTTAGTATTTAAATTAATCATAAAATAAAACATTTATATGAAATTTCATAAAAATAAATGGTATGCAATGTAGTATTTTTTCTAGATAAACCAGTAATAAAAAACTAATTTTATAGTACCTAGGTACGTATTTTGTGAAACATCTATACACTTCTGTATATTATTTATATTAATTATAATTTAGTAAAACATTGATAGTGTTATATTAATATTAAATAATATCTATGTTGAAAAATGTAGAATTACTACTTTTATATGAAATATAGAAAATGTTTATTATTTTTTTTACATATTATGAGTTTGAACAAGTCCAAAACTCTGTCTAAAACGATTGGAACAAATGCAGTGATTTAATTTATGACTAATAATTCAATATATATTCAACCGGTTGTTATAAATGATTCTTATTTGCATATTTTAACAGTCTCCCGTTTGCAAATTGCCCTCTGGGCTCGTTATTTCTAACGTATAATACATATAATACCCATTACATTTTAGATGTTTATATTTATATATAATCGACAGCTATGTTTGAATGTAAAACGAAATTTACAAATAATAACAAAATATATGGTAATAAATAAAATTATACAACTTATCTTCTATAATATAAAAAAACCTCTATTATTTAATAAAAGTGTTAGTCTTTTATATTTCTCAGCCGATTCTGACAGACGAGGGCTTCTTATTTTCGTGTTGTTATAGAGATCAACATTTTGTAAAACGATAGATGAGAATTTCATTTAATATGTCAAGAAACTAGAAAATGTTTGTCTGTCAAAGTTCATATTTTATATGCAATATAATTTACGACGACCAATTTATAGCTCTTAATTAAATATTATTAGTATTTTTTGTTAATTTGTCATTTATATACATATCAATATCCGTCGTAGACTAGCTATAGGCACCTACTACTAGACGTGATATAATTAGAATAAATAATTAATAATAGCGACATCTACATAATACGTTTATGATAAATTTGAATTATCATATTTATATTTAAACTGTTCAGTAGATAAAAATTAACTTATCATTTTGTTTCAAATGGTATCTGTAATAATTATTTCTTTTATCTAGATTTATATCAACTGAAATAAAGTATTTTTGCTACATTTATTTTTATTACAACTGATGGAAAAACTATGGAGACCTTGGCGAGGGTACAAGTGGGAAATTCAATAACTGCGACCCGATTACAGTGAAATCGAGACTAAGACAAGGCGATTCACTCTCGCCGATTTTGTTCAACATGGTATTGGAGAAGGTGTTTAGAGAGGTAAAATGTGGACCCCACGAAGGTATTAGACTACAAGAAATGGTGATAGGTTTACTTGCTTTTGGGGACGATATAGTGTTGATGGAAGAATCTCTAGGTAGGTTAAAGATGTTATTCAGCAGACTACATACAAAAGCATCAAAAGTAAGACTACATGAAAACAGACATGTAAACGAAGAAAAAACGGAGTATATGATTTTGAGTATAGAAGAGAACTCCGTTTTTGTCAGTTCATAAGAGTAGATCACTATGAATTTAAAAGGGTAGAACAATTCATATACCTCATATAACTATTTTGACTGAAAAAATATATCAAATGAAGTAGCAGCAAGAATTCAAGCTGGGAGTAAATATTGTTATGGGCTTACGAAACTACTAAATTCAAAGCATTACAGTAAAGAATGAAATAACAGTTATATACATCACTGATACGACCAGTTATTTTGTATGGATCTGAAACTTGGATACTTCAAAAAATGGACGAAAATAAGTTCCGCGTCTTCGAAAGAAAAGTTTTGCGGAAAATTGATGGCCCAACCAAGGATGATATAAGAGAGAAGTGGAAACGAAGAAAGAATAAAGAGCTGGAAGGTTCGGACATATTGAAGGTTATTCGAAGACGGGCTGGCCATACACAAAGGAACCAAAATTTACTGTTATACGTGCAGTGATAGAACGGAATCCTGAAGGGAAAAGACGGTTGGGATGATCGAGAAAGGTGTTATAAAAAAGGATGTGGAAGAGATGGAAAGGGATTCGAAGTGGAGAATTCTGGTGCTGGACAGAGAAGAATGGAAGTTTGTGTGCGAGACGGAACGGTCTTAAAGGCTCAATAGACCCAAGAGAAGAAAGAAGATTCGCCAGCTGATGCATTTTTTTTTTGAATGTCATAAATTTTTTTTAAAAAAGTGGTGTCCATTTGCATTTGAAACGCATAACGATTTCACGATGCGAGCGCGATATAAATAATGAATCATAATGAACAACGGCGATATACCTATATTATCATCCCGGACATTTATTTGTCGTATATACACTAAACATTTGGGGGAGGGGGGGGGAAAAACGTTCGTAATCCGTATATTATCGATAACCGTTTAGTGAAAATGAACGAAGAGTTGCAGCACTGTTTATGGTTGATGATGTACGAAAAAAAATTCAGAAATTTGATTACACTGAAAAACTTTAAATGTACAGAATCAATTATTATTTATCATAACGCTTAATATCTATATTATGTTATCGCTTGTATCTGATAACGGCAAAATGTCGAAGGGTGACATTTCTCGGTGTGCCGGGCACAGCGGTATCGTTTCCCCTCGCACGAGATATTTTAATAACCGTTGTAAATTACATCGTTGTACTTTATATATATATATATATATATATATATAACATGTGTTTTTGTGTTTGTATATATAACAATATATATATATATATACGTATAAAACACAATGTGCACATATATGTGTATATAAATATGTGCGTTTATGAGAAACGGTCTCGACAAACGGTGTTACACTGCAATTTTATTACCACGTCATTATTATCATATCATATCATATTATTATGTACACGTACGTCGCACTCGTATATGAATTTATTGTGCACTCGAGTCGCTTTTGAACGTTTTTCGTTTGTATTCCGTGACAATACCTGTAGAAGTTTAATATTTTATTTAGTTTTTCCTTTCCGTGAATTTTAAAACGTATTTTGCACAGGATAATTAAGGACATTTAAAATGCGAATGGGTAGTTTCTTATACTACATACGTGTTGCGCGTGAACGTCACGATTGATAGGTAAATTTACTATTACAAACATTATAGGTAATTTTATATAAGCTATGAAAAAAAAAAACAAAAAAAAAAACACTGAAAATCACTTAACGCGTAGGATAGGACATAGACGGAGGTTTAGATCTTCGAACAGGATCTTGTATTATTATTACTTTAGATTTATAGATTTAAAACCAATGATAAATCATTGCATTCGATAAACACGATTCTGAACAGTGTAATTTTTTTTTTTTTTTTTTTTTTCTGGAAAATTAAAATATATGACCTTTTTATAAAACAAACTATAGAATTAATTTGCTATCGAAAAAGCTCTTTTTGAAATGTATTTTAAATGTATTATACTCGTTTTCATAGTCGGATTCGTCTTAGATTTTAATTTATATTTTCTTTAAAATATATTATTAAAAAACTGTATTAATATATTTCGTTTTTATATTTATTTTATTAATATATTTGGCGTTGAATAAAAATTGAAACTCACGTGCCCACTTCTTCCTTGGAAAAAAAAAATGGGTGTTTACCCCGTATAAGTATTAAGTATGCATACGGTGTATAGTCATATACACCGTATATACAAGTGAGTTTTTCATCAAGCTTTCGAAACTACTGCAAAAATTGAAAAAATGTCATATTAAAAGTAGGTACTATAATACTATAGAACCAATTTACTATCGTTAACCTATGGAAACTCTAAGACACCATACCCAAACTCCTGAACGAAAATTTGCTCATAGATTAATTTATGAAAAAAAATGTATATAAAAAACATCATTATAAAATCAATAAATTTATCGCTCTGCTCAGAATCTAAAAAAAATCTGTCAGTAGAAGGTGGAAGTATTATTAGCTAATTGGTGGATGTATTGAATTTGAAAGCAATGATAAATCATATCTTTTGAAAAAGTGATTCTGAGCGAAAACTCAGTGTAATATTATTTTCCGTTTTATAACAATTTTTATTATAGCTAAGGATAACTATACTGAAAAAATTGAAAATTGACTTTTTTTAATTATCATATACAATAAATTTACTTTCAGAAAAATTTTTAATCTTTCTACCCAAAAAATTGTATACAGATACAGAAAAAAAAAAAACCAAAGTTCAATATTTTATAAAAATTACTGAAAAGTGGTTAAAAAGTTTTAATATTTTTACGTCAATATAGGTAGTGCTAAGTAAACTTTTTATGTAAATTTCAAATGTCTGACATTATATACTATTTCAATTTATAATAGTTTTTTGATCATTTTCTGTACTTTACCTTTAAAGTTTAAACTAATAGGAACTATGTATATTAAAAATATCAATGTTATCCGAAAGCTATTTACTCAATTCCATCTACCTCAAAAAGTATTTAAAATACAAAATATACCTACATACGTGAAAATTGTAAAATAATTTTAAAAAGCCGGTCGATAGGGGATGGAAGTATTTTGCTCATCGGTGGACTGGTTTGTCAGCTTTCACGAACGCGATTTTAAATTCCATTCCAGACTCCAAAATATAATAAAAATGAAAAATGAGTTAACTCCACTATAATTTTCATTAAATTTAATCAATTTAAAATTAATAATACAATAAAAATTAATTAAATTACCTATTTATAATTGACTAAATTATAGATAGTCCTTGTGTAGCGTTTTAAGATATTAAATAACAGTTTAAACAGTTGAATACATTTTTCTTGGGTAATTGGCATCATATATTATCAATATTATTATCGAAGAAAGACTATCTTGTACAAAATAAAAAAAAAACACATAATTACTACAAATTGTAAATACATTTAAAAATATTAGAAATTTATTGTTTTTTAAACTGTAATAATTTAGTTAAAGGTGGACATATTAAGTTGATTCATTAATTAATTCCTGAAGTTTATCAAAGTAAGAGTAAATTAAAATGGAAAAACAGTGACTAAACTTAGTTAAAAGTTAGAATTAAGTTCAATATTTAAATTTAAAAAATAATATAGATACAATACACCATTTGTAAATAAAAAAAACATTACTTTTTTTAAAATTGAAAAAATATGTTTATTAAACAATATTTAACTTAACGGGTATAATAAAATATTCAATAGGAAATTACTATCAATCTAAAAAATATTATTTTATGTTATAGGTTAAAAATTAATATTCAAGAAAATATTAATTCTTAAATTTAATTAATATTAATTCTTCAACTCGGTTCAAAACTGCTATAGGTAACTCGAAAAACTAAAAATTACTAATTTTCAGGAGAATGATTAAAAATATGAATAAACATTGGACAACGTACATTACCAAGTATAATTTGTTATTGTTAAACTTGTAAAAGTGTTATTTTATCAATAATTTATCAAATTTGTATGGTGTATCATTCAATTTTAAATATGTTTAATAAAAAGAACATTTAGTGTATAGTCGATGCTTTGAGTTTTTAGTGCAAGCAATCTTGAACTGGATAGTTGATTATTAAATTAACTTAACTTTTCAACTCGTTAATGCACAGTCTTTCATTTAACGAAAGAATCCATTAAATATCAAAATCAAAACTATCTACATAAACATATAAATTCATATTTATAAAACAGTATTAAAATTATTGTATGTATATATATATATATATATAAAATACAAATTACAGTAATTACATAAATATAAGTTTATGGTTTAATGACATTTTATGTAATAAGTATAATATTTATGTGTGCGTGCATATTGCCAGGGTACATTATATAAGTATACACGTATATATTATAATAAATTGTTTCAAATCCTGTCTGACACCATTTTAATGTATCAAAATCTAATACTGACTAAATGGGTCAAAAACTATAACCATTTAAAGTTTAGATAAGGAGGGTGATACGGTGGAAAAGTTATTTCATCTTGACGTGTAAAATCTATTGTCTTTCTGCTACTATCAAAACTTTGGATGGTTATAGTTTTTGAACTATAACCGTGGGTTAGGACAGCTCGACGTGATCAATATTAAATTTGATTAACGTTTAAATTTCTAAAAAAAATTCAAACAACAATAGTTTGAATTGTAGGTACCTACCTACTTGGTAACGAATATACCGAAGAAATATATTATAAATGTATATATATATATATATATTTTAAATAAAATTAAAATTTGACTTTTGTTATATATTGTTAAAATATTAGAAATTAATGAATATATTATATAGAAAAAACTATAGTAGATACAATGTATTTTAAAAATAAGTATTGGTTACAGGTATCATATATTTTTATGAAATAATTAAATATTAAAATCATCAATGATGATGGATAGGTTTACGTTTTTAACACAATTTATCTGAAATCCTTATTTTCTTTTCAAAAATATTTAAACTTGTTCAATTTATATTAAACATCATTTATGAAAAAAAAAAAAAAAAACACTATTGGTATTATAAATAAAATACCAGACGAATATTAATCAAAGTTGATTATATATTCGACAAGACAATATTAAGCTTACAAATAATAATACACATTGAAATAAGTAGCTGCGCTTGATTTATTGTATTCAATGATTCTGTGGAATTTTCTCATGTATAATTAAATTCTGACATTTTAAAGTATATAAATAGATAAAATGATGAATGACGATTAATTTGATGTTTAAACGATTTATTTAAGCGTAGCAGTACAAAGAAATGTTTTATATTTGCAAATTTTCATGGAAATTACAAAACAACGTATAAATCTAAATACCTAAAGTTCAAACAGTTATTCTACTGGAAATTAATAGTTGAAAATTATTATTATTATTAAATATTTTTAAATGTTCATTATTTGTAATTAGTACCTATAGAACTACTTCCTCTTAATTAATGTTTAAAATATAATTCGTAAAATTCGATACATACCTAATTTACTTAAAAAATAATTTTTAACAAAACCTGGTGAAAATGTGTCAGTGTGATGTTAAAGTTAAATATCCCCAAGGGTACGGTTGTTCTCGAATAAATTGTCTTGTTAATTCAGAGTAACTGCTGGGTAACGAACATTTTCTCGTAAAATATAACTTAAATTACTGCAGAAGGGTTAATAAAACATTGTGTATAAAATGCGGTAAGATTAAGGAAAATGTTAAATTGTCTACATGAAACATTATACCGGTAAAAAGTCAAGATTTATGGACTCAGAATAAGAAATTATATACGAAAGGTCCGAGTCCCCGGCACCCTCATTTCGAATTTTGAATACGGAGGGAGCAAAAAATGAATGACGGAAAGAATATAATCGAGTACAAACTATATATATGTATATAATATGTGTATATTGCCATATTGGTGTATTATATTAATATATCAGATATTTAATTCAAATTTAATTTAAAAAAATTTTTATTATTAAATTATTGTTGTGCTTTTTATAATATAGAGTGGAAATTTTATAAATTAGTTACGTACCTATATTAGGTGTGAAAAATTTTAAATTCTGTGCAAATTATGGGCATTTTATGACGGAACTTATTCGTTTTAAAGGATGTGTGTTATATTATTATTTCAGATTCTAAGTGTCGCAAGAAATTTATTAGTTTTAAAATGTTGTATCCATTTTTCTAATTTTCTTATGTATTTTTTCGGAAATGTAAAATGTATAGTAGGTATTTAAAAAACGGACATTTTCGGTATTTTTAGTCGTTTTCTTAAGCCTAAAGGAAAATTACGGAAAATAACGGAATTCGAAATAAATCAGAATATAATACATACTACATCAAGCTCAGAATCGTTTTGTTGAAAGAAATGATTTATCATTGACGTCAAATCAATACATAATATATCATTAGTATTTCGTCCTAGGGGCAAAGTGCTTCCACAGTTCCACCTCGTACTGACCGGAAATTGATTTCAAATGTATGTACTGACTAAGTATCTATATATTTTATATGCTTTTTCAGATATGGAAAACGTGAAGAAGTTGCTTTTAGGCGGACAGTATATCGATAGCAAATTTCAGCTACCTAGTTGGTTTATTTAGAGAACTAACATTTTGATTTTCTCATTAGTTTTCCTATGAGTACTATACTACCGATAATAATAGAAAATTTATTAAAAAAATATTTGACAAAATTCATTTTTGTTATTTTCTTATATATATCGTGAAATAATAATTCCAGAGATATTA
This sequence comes from Pemphigus obesinymphae, assembly GCA_025469235.1. Lineage (NCBI taxonomy): Eukaryota > Metazoa > Arthropoda > Insecta > Hemiptera > Aphididae > Pemphigus > Pemphigus obesinymphae. The sequence goes on from JAIPRL010006513.1 coordinate 9,476, forward strand.
GATTTTCACTAAATACCAAAAGAAAAATTTATTATATAAAAATAAATAAATATTTTACTACTTATTTAAGCGATTTATAGAATTTTTTAATCATGATTATTTTATTTTAATTAATTCGCAATTGGCAGTGTTCGGAACGTTCAATTGAATTCGTCCACGTTCACATTCAATTCATAAAAAATGAACTCGTTCACATTCACGTTTAAATGTATTTAAAAAGAACACGTTCAAACTCACATTCGTTAAAAAAATTAACTAGTTAATCTGGTCGTTCATTTTAATTAATCAATTATTAACAAAATATAAATTTTTCTTAAATATATACTAAAAAAAATACAGCGATTCCTAAAAACTATAGTTTTCATTTTCTAGGAAATTTGACTTTTAAATACTATATTGAAATCTAATTAAGTTTATAGCAAAATTTAATTTGAACGCCCGCAAAAATCGTTCAAATTCCTTAATAATATGCACGTAGTTTACGTTCACGTTCTATTTGACAGAAACAAAATGTCCGTTTTAGTAGAATAATTTTTAAAAACCCGGTTTAAAACTAGGTAGTTTTAACTGATTTTTCAAAAACCTGTTTAAGTCAGATTTTATAATATTAATTTAATAATCATTATTGGTTTATCTACTTATGAAAATTAATTATTAATTAATGATATATAATATGTATATATGTATACATTTATATAACCATAAACGGGTAATGGGTATAATATAAATATATATATTTGCTCTATTTTGATTTCAAAATTTATATTAAAATTAAGAAAAGAAATAGGTATTCCTTTAAATAATGTGTATTAATATAATATAATTAAGTAATATTATAGGTTGAAAGTTAAAAGTTTTAAAATTGTATAATAAAAACATAATTTATTTTTTACTATACTGTGATAATTACTTATTATTTATTAATGGAAAAATAAAAATCCTAAATTATTAGTCACACTAAACAATTAGTCGATAGGAAAGAATAATCCCAGACAATTTGTAATTTGAACATATAAATATTGTGAAAATATGTTTTAATCGTAATTCCAAAAAAATATTGTGGTATTAACACGTGGGGCGAGAACAAAAAAATACTATGTCTGATTTATACATTTTTCAGGAGAGCGTTATTAATGTTTAATGATTGATTTTTCTTTTGTCAGTGCATACTTTGGAGATAAAAATAATATAAATAAATTCTAAAACATCTTATTTATCATAATTGTCATTAGATAAATATAATCATAAAAATTTTGAGTTAGAACAAAAGAGTCCATAACACTTTTATGTATTCACAAATAATTAATTGGTGCGCGAAAGAACTTTTTTGTTCTCAATCGTAATCACAGAATATAATTTTGTGATATAAAATATTGTTGAAATAACACCAATACATTATAATAATATAAAACATATTCCATTGTGGTTAACTCTTGTTTACCCGTAAATTTCACCTTATCAGTGATATCGTGTGATATATTATATATATATATTAAAACACTCAAAACTACTACTTCTAGCAGACGATGCCGACATTTATAAAACTATTAAATCAAAAAATGATGATTTAGAACTACAATTAGATTTAAACAACCTTGGGAACTGGTGTATCGATAATGGCATGAAACTTAACTTGGATAAATGTTCTGTAATTACTTTTTCTTATAAACAAACTAATTTAACTTTTGAATATAATTTATTTAGTTATTACAAAGTTTAATTTTTAATTACATTACAACGTTTGTCTTTAGTTAATGATTTAGGTATATTTTTTTGATATGAAACTAAAATTCAATGATCATATAATTAAAATTAAAATAAAGCTCATTCAAAACTGGGCTTGAAAACTAAGCGGCTGTTCCGAATTTAACAACCCACTCTCATTAAAAAATATATATTATTACTCATTGGTTAGGTCAATCAAAACGGTTTTACAAGAAAAATATGTTCGTTTTTGTGGGTCTTCATAGATGATATAAAATAAGTTTTATTTAATATATCGTAAATACGATGAGGGTACAAAACAGATATTTCTGAGTACGATATTGTGTAAAAATTTGGTTTCTTAAATACAGTTACAGGCGGAAAGAATATAGTTGTCTTGTAAAATTGTTTTTTTAACATAATATAATATGTGATTATATGACAGTAAATATGGTGTTGACACAGAACCGTACTACTTTTATTACTTTTAAAATGTAATTAAATATTTTAAAATCATTAAATTTTCGTTTTTTTTTTTTTTTTTTTTTTTTTTAAATATCCCATTGCTTGTGCAGCAAAAATCCCACATATAAATCGCTATATTGTGTGGCGTCCTCCTAAATCTAACTTGTATTTTACTGTTTTCGTGATAACTTTTATTCGAAAAAAATACAGTATTGAAAATCGGAACGCTAAAATACAATTTTAATTTATTACTTTCATAGAATAATTAATAATTATTATATTTTATAATTATATATACTAATAATAAATAATATATCCATAAAATTCCTACTTGAAATCTTATATATTATAACAATAATAATATTATTAGATATTTTATATACGTACTCCGTAGGTATACAATATTTATTAATATTAACAGATTGAATTTCTTGACTGACTTAATTTTGGTTCAGTTCTGTAAAGTAATGCTTTATTATTTACCGTATACGTATATTAATTAGTTAACTAAGAATTGTTTGTCTAATAAATATTGTTCCCTAGTAAACTCATGAGTATTACATTTACAATATACATAATGTTTCACGAAGTTGTTTTAATTTAAATTCTTAATGGGGCAATTTGAAAATATATAAGATTTAATTATCAAATAGTTTTGAATTTACTAAACATAATCGTAAGATATTATGTACGAATTTTTTTTTATTGCGTAATCATAATATTTATACCTAACAAAATTTCATAATCAATAAAAAAAAATAAAAATAACGTGTAAGAATACCAACAGCATATATGCATAACATATCAATGTAAATTTACTTTGCATAGAGTTATATGTGTATAAATATATACACGTCATATAATTAAATCGTATATACAATTTGATTACAGCATAGATAATAATATTCTTGTTTAACGTACATGGTTTTTTTTTTTTTTTTTTTTTTTTTATCATTATAATATAAGTGTGCGTCTATATATAGTTGATTTTTTTATTTTTTATTAAAATACAATCTGACGGTGGTATAGACGGTTTCCTTTTTAGCAAATAACTTTACTTTTAATTATTATTAAAAAAAATATCGATTAAATGCCATTATTCATTATAGTATAATAAATGGTCACCATTTTTTTTTTTTTTTTTTCAATACGATACATAAAACCTTCAAACTATTATGATAAATTGGTTAATATCACAATCTGAATGTTTGAATTTTAAATGAGTTATACTTATATTTTTTAATTTGATAAAATATATACAGGAATTTGTTGTAAAAATTCCTGATTCGCTTACGCATAATATATAATATATATATAGGGTTCATTGTTCAGTTTCTTAATGAAATAATTATTGTGTGTGAATTGTGCATTGTAAAATATTGAATAATAGAATAATGATAATATCACATTATTATCATACGATGTGGCGAGTACAATATTATTATATTATATTTTATAAATATGATATGTATATTTTAAAAGAAGATTTAGGAATATCCAAAATAAACAGAACAACTCACGATAATTACTCAGACTGCATGGTACATGAATAACTAATATGAAAAAATGTGATGTTTTAGCATACCTACGATATTATTATTCAAAGTCGTGCATCACAAAAATGTATTGAGGAACTGGAAATATTGTGAGCATTCGAAAATCCCCAAAAATGTGCAAAATTGAATAAGTACAAGCTTTACCATATATATACCCACCTGCTATTATATTCCAAAAATCATATGGTAATTATTTTTAAAGGTGTTGAAATTTGATTTATGCAAAAAAATTTCAAGCTTTATAACGGTTAGATTTTAAATTCTTAAATACCTTAAATATATAATATATTCTTTGATTTATTTTAATTGTATGTATATTTTTGGGTGTTAATAATTGTGTTTGATTGATTGGTGTGTGTATTTAGTTGTTAACGTGGATAGAGGAATCTGTGAATCTGTGAATAACCAAAGTGTATGTACCAAACCAATATGTTCCAAAGTGGCTTTTGCGCAATAACCGAATACCAGACATCTTAGTTATAGATACCATACCATACATCCATCTATTATTATTATTATTATACTTAAATACATATATGAAATATATCTTTATAATTTTATCATAATTTTATTTTATTATGATTAAATATTATATTATTTCTGCTTATAAGCTATATTTAATTTGCTTTAATGTTGATTTGTAGTCAAGCCATACCAATAAATAAATAAATAAACCCATTTCTAACCATGTCTATTACATTTTCTCAAACCTCTAGAGAAATAATTTCTTTTTGCGCTTTAATTTCTGTAAGACTTAAGAGTACGTTGCACTGAGGATTTTCAACGGTAAAAACATGTTTATGCAAAACAAACGAAATGGCATTTTAAAATAATTTTAGAGTTAAAACACTTATTATAATATTGACAGAAAACAATATTTTGGAGATAACGTCATCGGTGTTTTTTCAAATATATATTCAAAAAAAGTTACAGTGTCTTAAATATGAGGCGAAAATATGATTTTGTACCTTTTCGATAACGAGGTTAATATTTAGAAAATTTAAAACCCCAATGAGGTTATCTCTGAAATATTGTCATCTACAAATTTTATAATTTGGCGTTATAATTTTAAAAAACCATTTTATTTGTTTTGCGTAGACGTATTTTTAAACAAATGTCGTGATTACACCACAACACAAAATAGTAGGTACAGACACAGGACTATTTTTTAATCACTTTTAAATTATATTAAAATATTTTTTGATTGTTAGATTTTTCTTTGTTTCTTTTGAATATCTAAAAAATTACCTAAACAGAACCCCTTAAAAATGGGGTGTGCGACGTCCTCTTAAGTAAACCGAACTTCAATTAGAACCATTCAAATATGACGATTCATTAACAATTTATCAGGGCTTTTAAATTCACGTATATATATATATATACATAAGAATACAACAAACTTTTAAAACACCTATAAATTTGAATTAATATCAACAGTTGTTCGCTTTCGTCGTTTTTAAACTTTAACAAGATAAGATTTAAATTATGAAGTGTATATAAATATGTATCATGGATAATTATATATTTTGACGTTTACCAAAAATATCAAAAACACCAAAGGATAAATATATTTCTACTGCGCTTCTAGTATAGTGACGCTCGCTTATACAGTTTAATACGGACAATGGACATCCATAATTTATTCATTTTCAATTACTCAAGACAGGCACTCGGATATTTCAAAATGAAAAACGTATGGAAATTTCGAACAATAATTATTTAGGAATCGTGTAAAACCGAAGGCATTCGTTACATATTTAAATATACGCGGAGAACGCGTCATCGTCGCTTGGGACTAAATATAGTTTTCGGTCCGATAGGTCGCCGGCGGTCCACAGGTAGGCGTACGCGTAATATACGTTTTAACACGGACGAGACAATTCCCTAGAAAAGGGTTAGATGAATACTGCGTATATTATATAGTATTGATATATTTCGTGACGTAAACGGCCGTGGTGACATGTTATCGAGCGCATGATATTAATGATAATTATGATAATATTATTCAACAAAACACCACAGCAATGTATATGTACACTTATGCGTATACGTGTATAAGGTATCTATAATGAATTTCATAGGACTTTTCGACGTATTTTCTCTAAATGATGTTCGCCTAAAGCTTTTAATACGTTTATTCTCGTGTTATTTATACCAATATATATGTTATTAAAATGACACAAGTCCTGTGAATACGAGAAGACGTAGACGAGATGAAAACATGCCGTCGTGTTCGACGACCTAACACCGACTATAAATTCGAGTTCGGCCGCGCCAAATGATCACAATGTCTACTTTGATAGTAATAACACAGGTTAAATGAAACCAGATTGTGCGCTCAATGCTTATCGAAAAAAAAAATCGAATTCGATACCTAGTTACTATCGAGCCCCCTAATTAGTGTTACCACATGTTAGAATCTAAAGGTCTTAGGATGATTTTCTAATAATTTAAATCCTAATATTATTTATTATCATTTATGAACAGTAAATAACGTTCAAGGTTTCAATCGGTCAGCGTAGCAAACATATTGTAAATGAAGCGTACAATAAATGTATTCATTTGTTGTGACTTGGATACGCCACTTAGCGGGCACCCAATCACAGCATCTTATTCACGATTCTATTATTCTAAGCCCGAGTGCACAATCCGGTTTCATTTAATCTGTGGTGATAACACGTGGTGGCTGGAATATAAAAGCAAATAACGAGCGGCTGTGCATATGATAGACGTTGGGTGCTCGTGTTCTATATAGAAGTCAAAATTTGTCTTCTAAAAGACATCAGTGTTATACAATTAGTATACATTAGTTACACAATATACGTTATTTAATAACTGTAAGATTGGTTTGAAAATATAACACTCAGAACCATGCAGGCACGTAGCCGAGAGTGGTGTTTTGGGCGTTAAAACACGATCCACCCCCCCCCCCCAATACCTTCCGAATTTAAGCCAAAAATATATTATATACCTACACTGAATGCTTTAGGTTCCTACGAAATATGTATTTAGATGATTCTATTGCATATTTGATTTTATTATTATTATTATTATTATTATTTATAATGAATATTGAAGGTATTACATACAAGTCATATAACTATATAAAATACTTGATAATGGTTATTGGTTGTGTTCTATACCGTGACAGTAACTTGTAGAAGCACCAGCTGCTGTTGAAATTCTTTATTGATAAACGCAGTCTCGAAAATTCTACAACTAGAAAAGTCATACCGCTGTCGATAAATATCGACGCGAATGATTGATGTTGTTTATGTATATTTTGTACTGTTGCAGGATTCTATTTATAATTGTTACTTTAAAAAAAAAAAAAAAAAAAAATGGAAAACTATGTGGTTTTCTTATTTTGCAAAAAAAGAAAACTAGTACTGAACCCGAAACCAAAATCATTGAGGTAATTTTATTTTAAATATTGTATATATTGTATACGAATTTTTACTTTATGATTTGATGGCTTATTGCTTGAATTGAAGGCTATCTATAATATAATTTATTAATATATGATGTTATGATTCCATGGAGAATGTGTGACGCCCCCTCCCCCCACCTTATAAATTGTATTTAAATATAAAATTAAAACACATCCCCCTTTTTTAAACATCCTGGCTATGCGCCCGGAACCCTATTTATTCTTTTAGTAGCTCTATACTAAGGTATTACATATTTTAGTTGTTGAAATACACCAAAATCAGGATTTATACGACTCTTGTATGTATTTTAGGTAGGCCTACCGCTGACTAATTGGATGGTCGATAATGAATATGATCAGTAGACGATTTAATAATTGTGAGGTCTACAACAGCTAATAAAAAATTGCCGCTTTGGTTGAAATTTGGTAGTCGTGGTAATTATATACTTACTTAATACTTCATTACTAAAGGTACGGTTAATGGTTGATTTTAGTGGTCCAAACTCCAAAAGCAACTTTAGATCAGAGAGGTTTCGATTCACGCCGCTTTTACAAATTTGTATTCTTTAAGGAACTATATCAGTATTAGATAAAGTACGTGAGGGTGAACTCAGGCCATTTAAAACTGGGGAATTTATCGGATGTTATTTACCTTTGGGTGTACTACTCACTGGTATACTAAGCAAAGCCAGAAGATAGTTTGACTGTGTTAGAAATATTGACCGTATGACGTTAAACTTAGTACCACGGGAACTGACATTTGAATCCACCGTTTGAACATATCGATCGGTCATAAGTTTTGGGTATGGATTCGTACGGTGATGTGGTTACTTATAAGATGAGTAGTGGCCAAACCCTATCCGATATTGGATTTCAACAACGATTTCACATAGCCAAACTATAGAATATGATTTAGATTAAATTTGATCATCTACATGCTTACGAAAATTAACAGACAGGACCTTTAAAAAATCAAAAGCAACAGATCACCATCCTTACTGAATGTTACAGTCAGTCAGTAAGTTAATATTCATAGAGGGAAAAAATTTACAAAGGGAAATATAAGGTTCACGCTCCCTCCCCCCCCCACTCCCCCATCACAATAGATTTTTGAATAATTTCGATTATACCGATAATTCACCAGAACTCCTGTCAGTTTAGTAGGTGAAAGAAGGATTACACTAACCTAGATTATTTTATGATATTCCCAATAGATATTACAAAATTAGAGAGGAAAAGTATTCGTAGGGGACGTGTTATTTATATTCTCCCGGAGGACGTCTATTCAGTAAATACATGTTTAGAATTCGGTATGTTTTTCATCACTATACATAATGATGTTTACGGATCTTTATGAACAGAATTCATAGCGGGTCTGTTGTATCAAACGGTACTCAATTTGCAATGTCATATTTTACATTAAGTACACGTGCGTTTTCCATTGTCCGTATAACGATAACATATCACGTGTTTTTACTATCACTTCTAAGGCGTAGTCTCTGGTCATCCTTCCAGCCGGACCGTCTGAAACGCGGTAACCAATGACGAATTATATAACGGCTAGGTGTGTGCGTATAATATGATATAAATGTAGTCACGTCCCTTTATCTATTTTATTAGTCGAAAAATAAAATCAATCGATCCGACGTGATAATAGATATCTATATATATATATATATATATATATATATATATCACCGGGGTTATATATTTATTGTGTGTTTTATGCGTTAATATTTCTCTTCCTTTCGGCGATTTTCGTTTACGACTTTTGTTGTTAAAGTTCACGGACACTGTACAAACACTATAAATATCAATCGACGCCATTAAACGTGCTTTTCATCATTAAAACAATTCATATAATACTACTGCAATAAAATTCTGGCCGAACTGTAAGCCCTTTGTTTCGAAGGGGCCCGAACGTAAGTATATAGGAAGATAAAAATGATTTTCATAAATAATAATATATATTATCTAATTATAATAAATGTACGAGTAAGTCTGCTCGTAATATTGTTATAAATTATTATTTCTTACTATTGTGTTTTAATTTGATTTTATCCATAGTATAATATTGTAGTTCACGATAATAGTAATTGTTATAACGTGCATTGAACATAAAAATACGGTTTGCGGTGCGGAGTGCTACACATATAATAATTATTTTGATTTGCGTAACGAGGTAAGTATAGTTATTTCCTTATTTAATTGTTATCCTCTGTAATTTAAATACAATTTTGAAAGGTAAATTTTATTACAAATATTTTCATGAAAACTAAACCTGTGAATGTAAAATTATGAAAAATATTATGATAATACTTTACATCCGCTAAGTGTTTTGCACGTCCATCCTGTATTTTCATAATTATAAATAATTATCATCGCAACATTAAGTCATGTTATTCTTTTAGTAACCTTAAATATTATTAAACGAAAACGTTAAAATATTTTATTACCATGAACTACCTATTTAACATTTAACAAGTAAAAACTGAATAATCTTATTTCGATATAACTGTATATTTTTGATTGATATATTGTTATTATACCTAATATTATACATTTTACTATACGCCAAATGAACATTAGAATAAAATACAAAATATTAAAATATATAGTATAACTATATAATTAACATATGAGAATCATATGGTAAAATTCAAGAACATTATTAAAATTAATACGTATAAAACCACATTTTTACAACAACAAAAAAAACTACATTTTAATTAGTTATTATAATTTTTTATCTTGATATATTTTCAGTTTTTTAATTTTTATTTAAAAAAAAAAAAAAAAAATAGAGAACTCATTTGTTTAAATTCATATTCTAACGCAGAATTATGTACAGAACAGTTGAGGGTGTATATTTTATATATGTATGTAGTATGTATATATCATATCAAATATTGAGCCAACGATTTATTTAATGACTTTATTATTTATTTATTATTACTACTTATAATTAAAAGATGAGAATAGTATATGAAGAACTAAAAAAATATTCACCGTCCTTTCACGCATCAGTTATCTAAACTTAAAAATGCCGATAAATAATATAATTTCTCATTTCCATTCCAATATTCGATATTTAATTTCAATATATAACCGTTTAAAAAAAAAAAATTTTTTTAAATTATTAAAATACATAAGTACTGGGTGCAAATTTAAAGTTCTCTATTTTCTAAATAACGAGGAAATATACAATACAATATATATATATATATATATATATCGATATTGACGGATCCAAGTTTTCTTGGTTTTTTAACATGTTTTTCGTTCATGTAAAAAAGCTACTGAAATAATGATGACCTGTTTAATGTACCAATTACATAATATTTTATTTCAAAAACATTTTCTGGTAGAAAATTGTGTTCCAAAATAACAAATAAACACCACAGTATAGTAAAACTAAGAGCTCCCGCTCGGAGTCTTAAGTATTGAAATTAAAAAAACGGTCAGTAAAGGGTGGAAACACTTTGCTCGTTGGGTAGAATTTCGGAAGAGAATAAAATTAATTTGAAAGCAATTTAAACGATTCTGAGCGAAGCTTTGGTGTATATAACAAGTACTGCTATTACTATTACTATCAATTAACTAATAATTACTATTAGCATTTATATGCATGTGCCATGGCTAATAAAAAATACGACGTCAATATACTGCAATATAGTGTTATAGTAAATATTTTATGTACATTTCAAGTTTCTGGTATTTTATTTTCCAATTCATAATAATTTTCGATCTTTTCTGATAGTTATAAATATTATATTGTTTATATACCTAGTCAGTAACCATGACTAGTTTATTTATTATTTTCTAATTTATAACGACTCTCCGTGATATCTTCCGAATAAAAGGTAGTATTTCGTTGTGCTTTTGAAAAGTACTTGGAAAAAAAAAATTTGATCTCCATAAAGTACCGACTAGATGGAATACCCTACGATGAAAACTCTTACTTTACTCTTTCGGCACGAATAAGTGTGTACATTCATACACGCTTTTTTTTTTTTAAAAAAAAAAAAAACGCACCATTGTAAAACCGTATCGTTACGTTCAGAGTGTAAAACATGGTTGAACTTTGAAAAATATAGTTGAAAATCCAAAATGTCGTGAGCGTAAAAAATAATTGAGCATATTAAGTTTTTCATTTTGAATTGGAAAAAAATATAAATATTAGCTACAAAATCTTATTGATAATGAAAATTAAGAATAAACGCGTTTTTATGTAGACGATTAACGATTTTCAATTCGTATTTTATAATCCGTAGCATATGCGATTTTCGATACGGAATTTTCTTCGAGTTGTATGTACTATATATTGTATTATGCAGCAGAGTAAATCCGAAAATCCGTTCTATCCTGCCTTCTAATATATATAGTCTTATATAAATGACCTCGTGTATACCATCACCACGTGCTTCATGACCCTCCCCTCACCGCCGTGCAACCCTTACCGACCAGCCCTCCACCTATACCCGTTGGTCGGGGCCGCGAATCCGCGTCATTAGAGCTACGTCTAATCGGATTGGATTCGCTGCAGGAGCTAGAGAGCGTTTTCTTCGCGTCTCTCCCGCGAGTCCCTCCGCGCAATTGGATTTCCCTTAAGAAGCCGATAATTAAGTAGAAAGGGTTTATGATTCCGACACACGGCGAAACCCTGTGCAGAGAATCCCTCGCTATCGGCATAAGACAAACATTTGTCTTGGGCCTAACGCCCGCACGCCGAATTTTAATGCGTTTACATTTGCCGTCCCATTGCGTCCATTATTGGTAAACGCTCTTGAATTCACATCCACACCCCCATCTACCCTCCTCCCCCCCTCCCCCAACTACCCCCCTCCCTCCCCCCAACGGAATCCTCATACGACTTGCCGAACATACACCCCCGGCCATTTCAAAAAACGGTTCCTGGACAATCCAATAATAATTTATTCTCACCCGTCGCCACTGCCAGGTTCGGTAAACATTTTTAGCCGCCACTCCTGCAAGTGCCCGGGAAAAGTTTTCGAATAATCGGTTTCGAGTTTAAAACTATAATTTGTTTAAGCTTTAAAAATACTGTAGTCCTCCCGGTCTTAAGATGTACGCTACACACACACACACACACACACACACACACACACACACACACACACAGAACAATATGCATATATTACGCATACAATATACATAGTGATGAGAGTTTTTAAGGGTTGTTCTTTTGTCAGTTTCGTTATTTACGTATCGTATTAGGGCTGGCAAAAATTGCTCGGATGGGCACAGCTTATATTATATACTTGTACCGACGTCCCTGTCCACTAGTACTTTTAAATATTGTTTTTGTTTAATCGACATGTCATTAAATAATATCAATATCATAATATACAACTTTTTATTTTATTTTTTTTTATAAGTGAAAATATTACAGAACTTTTTTCTCTCTGTATATTATAGTTCGTTTTTTCTTTAGAGCAGCGCACTTTGTCTTAGGTATATTGCAAAATGGAAAAAACAATCTAATAACTTACTTGAAACGGCTTATTTTATAAAAATATATTGAAAGAAGAAGAAAAATCATTTCATATCCCGTTCTCTATGAATAATAATTTATATTAATGTTTAATGAACACTGTCAGACATTCCAAATTTTAAGATATTGTGGAATATATGGAAAACAATTTCGGATTACGGCGTTTCCGATTTCCACCTTAAACATTATTCCCAGTATACAAATACGAGTAGGTACAAGTAGTATTAGTATATCGGACAAAAACTACGAATGATATACAAATCGTTTGTTTGAAATCCGTTTTATCCGACCAGAAATTTCTATTTTTATTTGTAAAAATACACATATTGTTCACATACGAATATACGTAGTTAAAATAATATATTTTACGTTATCTCCAGTACCTAATCGTTATGGTTTTTTTTTTTTTTTTTTTTTTTTTTATTTAATATAAATTTGTAGCGTTTTAATTAATTTCGAATTAATTAACACCAACGGGTTGCCACGATCGATGTCCACCCTGTTTATTCTCCATAGATTTTAGACGACCATTCTCGGTATGAGTATATATTGTGGTATACCTCCTATATTGTGCTTACACACGAACCCTATTCCAGCGTAAAAAAAAAAAAAAACACAATGTAGGTAGATATTTAAACTCGATGATGTAGTTTATTCGAATATAACATACAGTACAATGTATTATATATGTACAGTTAAAATATGAGGAATAATTAAATAAATGGTGTAATTTAATTAATATTATAATGAGGAAAAATATGCACGGACATATATATGCACACGACGGTCCTCTATTTTTGTTTTACGAAAATTAATATAGAGATGTAATCAATATATTTCCGAAAAACAAACGCATTACCGTTACATTCGGTCAAGTTAACCTATACGCACACACTGTATACACACCATATTCGCCATATTGGATATTATCCCATCCGAGTAAACCACATATTATGCATGCGCCTGCGTGCAATTATACATGCAACTATACAAAATGTATTCTTTTTGTGATATAAATGCCAAAATATATTTCAATCGGTTTTCGCATTCACTGTACGTTTCGACCATTTTGTATCATTTGTTATCCGTTTACGCGGCGAATACGATGAAATTTCGTTAATATACGCGTGTCAAATACGTTCAGAATAATAATACACCTATTCCACGTTTCGGCATTTCCAAAAATACGAATATATTTTATGCACGATAATGCGCCTATGTCCTATACACCCACCTATATATTATAACGAAACGTCAACGTAAATTTTGTATTTATATTTATTTTATCCATTGATATTAATTTATATACAATTTTATGTAAGCTAAAGTTTGAGTGCCACGCCATTATTGGATGCAGCACATTTAAGTGCAACGCCTTTTGAGCGTGCGAAACTTACAAACGTAACAGATTTTCTTCGCCACATCTAGTTTTAAGTCGGACTTTTTTTTTTTTTTTTTTAGTACAACACATATGTAGGTACCATATTTATTGGGATCCATAATAGTCGGGTGACCATAGCTGCTTTTCAAGAGACATTATTAATTTTCAAATATTAATTGATCAAAAAACAAAGTGAAAACGAATGAAAATGGCCGTAATTTTCTAGAAAATTTCTAATATCCCACACCTAAAGCGTTTCGGATGAATAGATGACCAAAATAAGTAACGCGAAAATTGTTCTAGCTCAACTGTTCTCGGATTTTTATACGAAGTTGAAACCTTGCTCACTCAGTTTTGGCCCAAGTGTACATCGTAGTTTCACGACTACACATCAATAAAAATTAAATTATCATTGAGGAAAATACTACAGAAATCCGACGATTTTAAATACATTTACTAATAATTATAATGAGCAATGAATACAATAAAATATTGAGGATACAATATGATACACCGATACAGGAATCTACTCTACCAATATGAAGTCTGCCGGACTTATCATTCTGTATATAAGCGAAAGCGTCCAATTTAACCGTTGTTGCCAGAAGGAAATATTCAAAAGTTCGATTGAACATCATTATACCCATGACACGATGCTCAGAATCTAAAAGTATTGATCATCATAAATTATTCTAGCCTGATAATGGGAATTGTTTTTCATTTCTCAAGTATCCATATGTTTTAGGAGAAATAATCCTCAATGTCATTGCGGATGATATATTCTCTGGTTCCCGTGAATAAAATTTTTATTTTTGTTTTTGGATTAAGTAGCAATTGAATTTGTGTTGGAGTAAACAATGTATTTAATATATATTATTGAATCTATTCCCAAATCTCTGATTTTTCAACTTAATAAAATTATTTAATGATTTAATTTTAATATTTTGTAATAATACAATTATTTTAATGTTATATAATTAATTTTTCATTCTCGTTTTTTTCAATCTAAATATAACACGATAATTAAATGGTAACATAAACTCTTTTATTGAAGTGCTCAATTCTGCTAATCGTAGAAAAACTAGAAGATTTTATATGACGACATTTAGAAGACAATGCAATTTAGATTGCAGATTTTTAGTAGAAAAAATCTATTTAAAAATAAATACTTCTGACCGACACAAAGAAGAAAAAGATTAAATCCATTAATAAATATGGACACCAACTATAATGGGATATATTTTTAAAAAAAAAATGTACATACGTGTAATTATTTATAGATTTAAATGTATAATATTATATAATAAGTAATTGATTATTATTGGAACAATTATGCGTTTATTAATAATAATCATTAAGATGAAATATATATACGTATGAGATATTTTAATATATTGTAAAATATATAAATTTAAAATAATATTCAATACATTCATAATATTAACTAAAAATATTTAGAGATATATCAATAATAAATACAAATTCATGGTCCACTAGGTTATAAATACTACACACCCAAATTAACGAGAATAAGTATTTCTTATTTTTAATAATTTTCTTTCAGGATTCTGAAATTACTGTTTTCCTTAGAAGTTATTGATCGATTCATTATAACATCACACATAAAACACAACACAAAAGCAAAACAAAAATAATAAAATGTATTAGTAAAGTAGTAAAAGTCATAGGGAAAAAACAAAAATATATATATATACTTTTTTTAAAGTACTTTTGATATAATTTTTATTCGTTTTTCGAGAAGTACACCAGTCATTGTTTCATCAAAGTCGTTAGTCATCTCGATATTAAAAAGATTAGTTTTACAAGATCTTTTTAATCTGAATATATGTTCAATACTGACAAAATATAAAAATTTCTATTCATTATTGAAATAGCCAATGATGTATTAATTTAACTACAAATTATTATTAAATAGTTTGTTTTAAATGTTGATAAAAATAATAAGATAACTAATTGTTTCATCAGTTGAAGAGGTTACTAAAAATGTCCCGGTCAGAATAGTTTTTTTTTTTTTTGGAGGAAGATTCGACAATATCACAACTAATATAAAAATAAAAATAAATTAATATAATAATAATAATAATATACATTTTTTGTGAAAACTAAAATGTATCTAGATAATTTTAAATTCATTATATTCAGTTTAATATTTTTAGATATACCTATTAATAATACTTATCTTTCTTAGATCTATGGGTTTTAATACCTTGTAAATTCATTAGTAGACTTTGTAACTGAAAATTAACCGGATTCAGTATCTACTTGTTTTTTCTGTAGAATCAATATGTTCACAACACTAAATAGTATGACAGGTATTTAATATTTCGTGAGGTAGGTTGGTACTCATGACTAGGGAACAGAATTTAATGCAAATGCATTTATTTTTGAATGAATTGTTTCCAATTACAAAATTAGATTTATACATGGAAATGCATCCATGGTAATTTTTTTTACTTTTTAAATTTAAATTTTTAGACGTCAATAAAAGAGCAACAAATTTCTTTTATTACCTACTTATAAATATTAATTATAATTTAAAATTTATTATAAATAGATGCCAATCTTAATAGGGAATGGTATTGAGCTTGAGTTTTCTGCCACAATTTGGAGAATACCTACCCTAACATATTTTGCACTCTAGTTTTCTCCTCGTAATATGTAGGAGCAAAATGTAATGAACATACAGTAACCAAAAAATAGATGAATATATCTTTTTATATAAAAGTATATAAATTAAATACTTGTATAAAAGGAGATTTAAATGTTAATTGTAATTATCTATATAGGTACCTGTTTCAAAGTTTATTTTTATAGTTTTATTTGAACTTTTTTGTATTGTATATCTAACCACAGAGCTCTCATACAATCACTTTTCGGAAATCGATGTATACCTATATGTAGTTTTACACTATTAAGTACTCCTTTACGTTTACTGCCGGTAAAGCAATCATCAAAAGCGCAAACCGGCATTTTTAAGACAAATGCTTAAGCACAGACAATTTGAAAAACAGAAGTGGTAAAAACTAAAAATCTGTAGAGAAAATATAGGCAATAGAACATTGAAATACAATAATAGTTGGCGCCATAACCAAAATTCAAAAAAATGTTCCCGAATCGTGATAAAATGTCAGCCAATCAACAGACGCGGAAATCTTCCGTCCTTTCTGCACTGACAGAGCGAATACTAGTTTGATGTGATCATACCTATCTATTTTGTCATGATTACACCCATAGCATAAGTAAACAGGCATGTCAGTTAGGTAACACGGCGCAGAAAATGTTCCCCAGACATGGAATAAACGACAAAATGCATGGAAAAATTATTTCCTGCTTAATTTAAAATTATTGTAATATTGTTATGAATTAAAATATCTATTAATAAAACACTTGCATTATCATTTTGTTTATTCAAGACGTGTTTCAACTTTGTGCATATA
>JAIPRL010006514.1:0-26978 GCA_025469235.1 Pemphigus obesinymphae
AATTTTTTTTACATTAGAAAATAAATATAAACGGTTTATTATTCAATATTATATAACTAGCAGATAAATATATAGCATTGTATACTAATAACTTAATATATTATAATATTGCCGGGTATTCCTATATATATATATATTTATATATATAGTATATAATATAATATTTTAACTTATATTAAATATTGTTTAAGAATTTTACATTTTTTTACAAGTTTTCTTTTTGAAAATTGACAGCTATTTATACTGGAACATGTTCTTTTTATTTAACAAATAGGTACTGTAATACATAGAAAATTGTAATATAATAATATTATCGTACTTGTGAAATAACCAAATCATCCGTCGTAGTTCTCTTATTGTTTCCCCGTATTCCCTACTCCACCTGCCGTTTGCGCTTAAACCTCACTGGGGACTTGGAGTGATTCAGGTTATATATTCACTCATAATTTTTCTGCAAATATATATATTAAAGAATTACCTGTATAGCTCTAACACTCCTTGAATTTATTTTACATTTTAATGTTCTTTATATATATATAATATATATTAAGTAATCATTGTATATTTAAAAATTATACGGTTTTATAATTTTGGACTCCATATTTTATTTATAATACATAAATGAATAGTTATACTATTCTGGTTTTTTTTATATATTTCGACACACAGTATATTCTCGTGTATAACTTTATGTCACCTTTTTATGTTATGATTTGTGAGTATATATGTATATATATATAAATATATATAAATTAATATAAAAATAAAGAGACAACAATATTTCACAGTGTCTATCATATTTAAAAACAATTAGCTGTCTTTTAATAATAATTATTCTGGTTGCTATTTGATATTTCATTTTTAGTATAAGACATAAATTTACTTTATTATAAAACTTTATTGAAAATATTGAAACACTGGGTATTAGTTGGAATAATCAGTATTAATTAATCTATAATTCGGTAAAATCTATAAGGATGAATATTTACATATATAAATTATATACAATTGTAATTTTACAATAAAACGGTATTTCCATATTTCGGAAATTTTCAGGAGGCATAAAAATCTATTTTATTAATGTCATCATAATAGAACAGTTGTTTTAAATATATATTTGAGTTATTTTAATGCATATTTATGGTTTAAAATTTGTTTCTAGTTATATATAACAACTTATTTTAATATTGAAGATATAAATTCATGGAGATACATATGAGAAATAATATAAACTTAAAATAAAAACTATATACTTTATTCGTGAACATAGGAATATAATTTTATCGGTTAAGATTTAATATTCACATATAATATCACACAAATACTATGCAAAAAGATAATCTTCTGGTTTTGTCATCGATCTATTTATTATAATATGTAAATAATTATTCAAAATATATATATTTTTTTTTATATTATATATGTATATATATATATATATATATATATATAATAATATTATATATATAAATTGTAATTCGGATACTAACATATTTAGATGCAAAAGCCTATAATAAAAATGTACATCATAACTTTTAATAGACGATCATAAATATGTATAACAGAACTTAAAATTATTTAAATCTACAATATGTCAAAATCCAGTCAGTAGGGGATGGATACATTTCATTCGTTTCAATGATCCTTTATTCAATATTAGTTCGTCATAGAATCGTAGTATATATTATTATTGTATTTTATGTCTATAAAAAATACTTATATACTAGACTACAGGACATGAACTGAAATTTTATGCTAAAACATAATCCTACATAATATATTTTAATGGGAAGGTAGTTAGGTGGTACGCAAAATGACTTCTGTGATGTTATAATATTAGATATTTTTATAAGAAAAAAGTATACCGCTGTAAATTCATATTATGAGCAAAAAATTAAAAAATTATTCAATTGTTATGATGTTTTTTTGAAAGTATTTACAAATCGAAATTTCAAATAACGAATATTGAATTTTCATTTAAAACCTAAATATTAATATCAAAAATTAGAATATCCTGAATATTCTGAATATAACACCACATTTAGAAAGTTTTTAATATCCAGAATCGATTCACATACTTTAAGGCAGCGGTTTCGAAACAGGTGTTGTGAAATTGTTATAAATAAAAAGCAATCATACATATTTTTCAAAATTTAAAAAAATAGTTTTTATGAAAGATGGCATGTGATAAAATATAATGTTTTCGGTTATAAATATATTATATTTTTTAGCTCTTCCATGAAGATAATATGCTGGATAATAACTTGCTAAATATCTATATTTTGTTTTTTGAAAATCCAATCATTGATTTTTAAGGGTAATGGAACGTCGGATGTCCAATGGAAGTTTATTATATAGTTTTGGACCAATATATAAGAATGATGATTGTGTATGTTTTCTATGCATTAGTGGTATACTTATATTATATTGCTGCCTAGTTTTATAATCGTGTTCTGAATTAAAAGATAAGTTGTTTTTGATAATGGAAAGGACAGATGCTTTATAGAATATTTATTTTACTGATAGTACGTTTAATTCTTTGTAAATGTATTCTGTGTGGTACATGGAGTTCTTTTTTAAGATTATTTTTAAAATTTTATTTCGTATTTAATTTTTAATAGTGGGTCTATAGTTGTATCATAGGCACCTTCCTAAACAAAAATACCATAATTAATTATAAATTCAGCCAGTGCATAATATACTAATCTAATTTTCTTATTTTCTAATATATTAGCTAGGTTTTTGAGTGAGGATATAATTTTTCTTAATTTATTTGTTATTAATTTAATATGGTCTTTTCATTTGAGATTATGGCATATAACTATACCTAAATATTTACAGGTCTTCACAATTTCTAACGAAGTTTGACAATTGCATAAGTTCTGATATATACAATTATAAGTACCTAGTTAAAGAAAACCGAAGTAATTAAATATAAATATAAAATTAACAAGCTAGAGTGTATCATTAGTATTAGTAAACAGTCCCATTAAGTACCTATTTAATAATAATTAATTAATGTTATAAGTATTTAATTTTATATAAAATATAATATTATAATTGCATAATATGATGTTTATACATATATAAATCTAAAGAAAACCGAAGTTAAAATAATTAAATACACGATATACTAGATACTATAGGGTGCCTCAGGATATTTAGAAAATAATTTGGAATAGCGTTGGAAACAACAACGTTTTAATCTCTGCGTTTAAAGAGTAGTTAGGTGAGACATAAAACCGCTTCAATATAAATTATATATTCGTTATTAGAGCATTTCTAAGATGAGTATGAGTGTGTGTGTATGTATGGGAACACCAACTCTACTTTAGAAAAATATATGGTAAAATTAAGACCACTGGGAAATTAGTCTTTAAATTTAAGGTTTGTGGTAATTAATATAAATCGGCTTTTTTTCGTTACAATTTTAGTTTGTTAGGAAATTACAGAATAACTTTGCTGAAGTTTTTTTTTGAGAGGGAAGAAAAGATCCCCCTAAATTTGACTTTGACATAGCCTTGCCCGTAAAACGAATCAATTATTAAATTTATTTGCATATTTAAAATGTTTTTTTAATTAAAATTAATTGGTTTAAAGGGACAACTTTAGAGCGGATGCGCCTTAAGATAAAAATGGAAATTCTCAAATAATGTGTATATAGTAAATAATAGATTTGTACGATGTTTAAATAAATCCAAGATTTAATCTAATTATTTTAAAGCATATAGTTAAACGGTACATAAATTTTATGCTGTACTGTTTATGTAAATTTCGACGTGAAAATAATAAAAAAAATTTACAGGCTTTATAAATGATGGTTGATATTAAACAAGACACCCAGTAGAATTAATATAGTTCAGATAACACACACTTTAGATTATAAACATATTATACGTCTATTGAAACAGTACAAAGGTTGTGACACAATCCATTCATGGGTGGAATAATACACATACAATTGATTGTTTTATTATTGATAATATATATATATATATTATATATGGATAATTAGCTGTAGACTATTAATAATGTGAGTCTTATTTATTGTGGCAGTCGAGATACCCGACCCGTTGCCAATGTACGTTTTATATATCATACCTACACATTTTTATATTATATATTTTTATTTATTATTTATATGTCTTATTCTGATATTACCTATTCCAATTAATAATGATTATTTTGTTTATTTCCATTCACAGTGGAGGGGAACCGAGATTTTATTGAATTAAATGTTGCGAATATTGCAGAAAATAGAAATTTAAAAAAAATATTTCCCTAGTCAATTTGAACATTCTAAAGAGTGTAATGTGACGTATTTTCGAGCGACCTAATAATAATAATAGACATCTATACGTACACCATTTCCCGCTAAAACACTTGTCAGTAAAACAATTTAATTTTTCCCATCTATATTATCTCCCATAACTATATACAATCTCCCCCGCATATTACCAGCCGATTACCGCCACTATCAACTCAACACCGATAAGCGCTGACTGGCGACCTAAATGCCGTTTGCCATTACCGCACTGCATTTTTACGTGTTTGGTCAGCTCTACAGTCAACTTACACCCATTTTTTCCACACAGCCGAAGACATTTTCCAACGACTCAAGACGCCATATTTTTCATTGTTTCAAATATTTTTGGTGCCATGTGGACATAAAAAAATTTTTTATGTTGCGGTCTATAAGATTGTGAACATTTTGATAGGTGAAGTGTAGCGTACGCTGCAATATATGTATCACTTAATTTAATTATACCCTTAGTCATAAAATTTACATTATTTTCATTTTAAAAATACACTCATTTAATAATTTCTTTCTGCTAACAATATTTTTCACATCCTATTTTAATTTTAATTCTCTTTCTTTCATTAACTTGTAAACAGTATAAATAACAGTCGTTTTATTTATCCAGCACCTTGCAAATTAACACACCTACTCAATAATCAGTCATTTTAGTTATTAAAAACCTGTACATTTTTATTACTCATATCTCAAACGTCACCGCCAAGAACTTTTCAATTAAATGTGTAGTATTTTGTAAATTACCCGTTTGGTCACGTAAACTGCCGCGGTATAACGCCATAGTACGTCGACGTGGGGTAAATAAAAGCCGTTATACCTTTTTCTTATATTAAGTGTGTGTGTCAGCTGAGATATAAGACTCAGGTGAAATTAGTTCCTCCCTATTATATTTTTATTTTTATTTTAAATCCTTTTATTTATTTAGATATTTCATTTTGATGTTATTCTGATGGTGTGTCGGCGGATAAAAATGGTGTAGGTCCACCCCAGGGCCCTGATCATTGGTGAAGTTGTTTTAGTAGAAGTATGTTGTTAAAGTTAGATAGGTGACCCTGTTTATTTTAGATACCCCGCGCAATCATCCTCCCCCAAGTATACTTTATGTTATTGTGTTGTCTAGTCATGATGATTATGATTTTATTATATTTTCCCCCTTTGATAATAAACTGTCCCTCCATCATCTGATGTCTACTTGTTATTTATCATTAATTTTAGGCTCCCATATTTAATTACGTATGTATTTTTCACTCATGATAGGATTAGTTGTAATATTGTAATAGCAGTATATTTTTCAATGATTATTTTTCCCCATCACATATGGTTTTTATTTATTTATTTTTATTTTAACGTTTTTTCCCTATTGTGGTTTTATTTTATTTTATGGCTCCATTAAGTTGGGCAACCCATATCGGAATTTTGAACTTCTTTTCATCGAATTCGTTTGTGCTACGTTAGTGCTGGTTTGTGCCATTGTCTCCGTCGTTAGTTTTGCTCTCGTTTCAAAGTAAATTACTTTTCAAAAAGGGGGGTTTCTTAAGTTGACCCCTCACAATGTAATTTTAAACTTAATAAAAGCGCATTTTTTTCTACTTTAGTGCTTCTTTGTGCCATTATCCCCATCGTTAGGGCTTCCCCATTCCAAAGTGATAGCAATTTCAAAACACGAAGAGAGGCATCTTAAAAATGTCCCCCCTTCAAAAATCTATACTTTTTTATATTGATTCTTTTGTGCTACGCCAATTCTGATTTCTTAAGAAGTGTGGGCCATAACATTCGTCATAAAGTAACGGTTTATGATAGCCATAGAGTATATGATGATATAAATTAATTTATTGTAATTATTTTTACATTTTTACATATTAATTATTATATTTGTGAATTCAGAATTAGTACATATTTATGGTTAAGTTTTTATAATGGTCACTAGTATTTTATATTACTTTAAGCCTTGAGGATTATTATTCCGGGATTCGATTTTAATACATCTATATTGCACTTATACATGATTATTAAACATTTATTTTGATTCAGAATTGAATAAAAATAAGAAGAAATATGTTTTTTACTATCAGTTGATATTATTTAGTAGATATACGTAGAAGTTTAGAAGTGTAATATATAGTAATATATATAGTAATAATATATAGTTTTCCTGTAAATTCGGAACGAACCACAAACAAACAATTAACTACTGTGGCGCGCGGCATACAATATATATTATTATGTATAAGTAGGTACGCAGAGGCCTGATAGACAACAGATGGCCAATCTCGTATTTATCGACGTACCGTAATCATAATACAATAGGTATCGGGTGACGGCGATGATTGTTCTGGAAAACAAGCAAAAGTGGAAACTAAAAATTATAAACCCACGCGTATTTTTTTTCAACCCACAACACCATTTTATACACGGGAAATCCGATATACACGTATTCATATTAATTATTGAAGATTTCAATCTGAATTAAATTAAATAATCTATAAACAAATATCCGATCAAACATATAACAGGCAAAATATCTACGGAAAAAAATATTCTATATCAACTATTTCTATGATAATTAATTAAAATAATATAATACTACAATATCTTTGACAAAATTTATCAAAATATTTCAAAATAACTTTTACAATGTAAAACAGCTATGTGAAAACTGAAAAATTAAGACACTGACATAATATTTAATAATATAGTAAATGGGAAAAAATCCCGTTAAATAAATACCCTCAAATTAATTCTCGGACTACAAATCATTTATATATAATATATACAATATCAAAGGCATATTGAAAGCCGTATACCGTGATATGAAATACATTTTCGTAGAAAATTTCCTGCTATTTACTTTTTAACCTATTTATTGTATGACCAATAGCGCGTTTTATTCCCGGTTTCTGAACGTATTTTAAACAATAATCAATATTATATATTATATAGTGATATTTTATTGCTGGCCTTTAAGAGGACGTCGCACTGGAGATTTTCAATGGTAAAAACATGTTTACGCAAAACAAATGAAATGGCATTTTAAAATAATTTTAGAGTTAAAACCCTTATTATAAGATTCTTAGAAAACATTTTGGAGATAACCTCATGGGCGTTTTTTCAAATAATATGTTTAAAAAAAATACAGTGTCTTAAAAATGGGGGGGGGGGAAATAGTCATTTTTAATTTCGATAACGAGCTTAATATTTAGAAAATTGTAAAAAAACCAATGAGATTATCTCTGAAATGTTGTCATCTACAAATTGTATAATAGGTGTTATAACTATAAAAACATTTTAAAAGCCATTTTATTAGTTTTGCGTAAATGTATTTTTAAACAAATATCGTGATTACATCACAATAAAAAACAGTACTGACACAGAATTCATTTAAATTACTTTTAAATTGTATTAAAATATTTTTCGATTATTAGATTTTTATTTTTCATTAAATATTTAAAAAATTGTTTATACAGAACGCCTTAAAAATGGGGTGTGCGACGTCTTCCACGCATATTGATGTAATACTTAAAACGTCTTTAACTAACTATAAGGGATCAGTTCACATTAAATTTACTTTTAAATATTTTTCGGATAAAATAAATAATATTATTATAATATAATATTCTGACAAAGCAGTAAAACTTACATCCATTTTTTTTTACACGGCCGAAGACATTTTTCAACGACTCAAGACGCTATATTTTCATTGTTTTAAATCTTTTTTGGTGCCATGTAGCCATACAATTTTTTTTATGATCCGGTCCATAAGATTGTGAACATGTTGATTTTTGAAGTGTATCACCCGCGGTAATATATGTATCACTTATTTTATTTATCCCCTTAGTCATAAATTTTACATTATTTTCATTTTAAAAACACACTCATTTAATAATTTCTTTCTGTTAACAATATTTTTCACATCCCATTTTAATTTTAATTATCTTTCTTTCATTCCCTCGTATACAGTATAAATAACAGTCGTTTTATTTATTTAGCACTTTGCAAATTAACACACCTACTCAATAATCAGTTATTTTAGTTATTAAAAAATTTTAAATTATTATTACTCATATCTCAAACGTGACCGCCAAGAACTTTTCAATTAAATGTGTAGTATTTTGTAAATTACCCGATCTGTCAAGTAGACTGCTTCAGTATAACGCCACAGTATGTAGACGTCGGGTAGGTAAAGTACCTGTTATTCTGCACCCCGTTAAAATTACTTATATTATAATGACTTTAAATTTTCATTCTATTCTTTTCTCTTTTAATTTCCCCTTTTAAATATATATATATTTTCTTTTCTTTTATTGTGTGACAAAATAAATAATATTTATTTCATAGTTATAAATAGTAGAGTCCCCTGTATATAATGTGTTTGTTAACTCTATAGATAGCTGTTGTGTAAGTTATCTGTAGAATTACAATTTTGTAATTTATATAACATGTATATTTGTCAATAACTATTGTAAATCACCTGGCCTATCGCAAACACAAAACCTATGTATTCTACTATTTATTTTCATCATTTAATAATTAATAATACAAATATTTTTTCAAATATTAACTTTATTTTTTTTTATTTTTTTTTCTCATATATCATTTAGTGTGTAAGTTAATAAAAATCCACATAACTCTGTCTGCCTTATGCCTCGGTTATACGGTGGACCCAAGACCTGCCTTGGGTTTCTGGGACAACCTAGCCCTTAGGCTATTAGAGGGGTCTCAAGTCATTAAGATAGTGTGAAAAATCGATGATTCTAATTAATAATATGAGAATATATTTGTTGCTAATTATTAGTGTTCAATGTTTTTAATACAAAAAAGTTAATACCATGGTTTAAAAATAAAAAACAATCAAAATAAAACCGAGTCCCTATATATTTAATGCATATATAGGAATATTATAAATATATTTTTTTATGGTATTTTCCATAGTTAATTAATGATTTATTATGATTATAAAATTTGTATAATTCAATTATTATATAATGTAATTCATAGTGCACATTTGAGATTTCATATTATATGGTTATATATATATATGTATTATAGGTTATAGTTATTGTACATAATATTTACTGTAGTACATACTAAAATGGACTCAATTGTTGCATAATATTGAACATCCTCCCATTTTGTAAAAATGAGAAGCACCATGTAAAACCCCTTCTTATATTATTGAATTATATAGTGAATTTCTTTTCCAAAGATGTAATTTGAGGGGACGATTCAGCAGGGGTGACCATTAAAATCTCGAAATAAACGTGTATTGCGTACACAAAACCTAATTATACAGTAGGTACTGATGAATTTGCAATTTATGACATTAGATACAAGTGAATTCTAAATAATTTTTACATTTTCGTATATAAAAATTCTGTATAAACTATTATTTAGATGTAAATCATTTGTATAAACGCTCAAATCAGTTTCATATTTTCAATTGTTTGGATAATATAAGCTATGATTATTATGTTTTATATTAGGCATTTAAATAAAACCTGAATGTTTATACATTTTACCATTTTCAGTGTTGTTATAGATTATAATATGGGATTAAGTATTTATAATGTAATGTTTTTTTTTAAAAACATTTTTATATGGGTTTATAAAAATTTTAATTTATATACTAACATATTTAGATGTAAAAGCCTATAAAAAATGTACATCATTATTTTTATATAATGGTCAAATAAAAAATATATAATTAATATTATTTATATTATATGCGGGCCATTATTTACGATATTATAATATTTATGGGCATTCGATAATATTATAAAGGTTTTGTGTTTATATTTTCTTCCATTATATTATTTGTATTTATATTTCTACCATATCCGGGAATTATTTAATAATCAATCATTTTTGATTGAATATTCGAGAATAAGATAAAATATAATATATGAAGAAGTTTGTCCGAAATACTGGTATCAGTTTGTCAATATTGTCAGTACAATTACAAACTCTTGCTAGTGGTCAACTGTCGCCGATATCTATTTTATTTAAAATGTCAAAGCGAAAAAGTACCAATTTTTGTATTAAATATTTTAAAAAAGTCAAATAAAAATGTAATGGTAGATGAATGTGCTCAGGTATGTACAAACTTTATAAAATAAAATATCTTATATACCTATAGTTTTAGGTTTATAACGTTAATCCCTCCCCACCAGAGTTTTTTTAGATAGATGCCCTTGCTATTAAATGATATTAAAAATTACGGTAGTTTGGTAGTTCGAAGATTTTTCGACAGGTAACCCCACCAATTGCCCTAAGGACAATTTTTTTTAATATACTTATGAGAGTTTACGCGTGCAATTGTGTACACAAATATATAATGTATATTTTTATTTAAATGTATACAATTATACATACTACATAATCATATTTCATTAACTAAGTTAATTTAAAGAGTTACTGTTAACTTAATATTAAGGGGTTCTATGTAGGAAATTTCTATGATTTTTATTATACATCTGAAAATTATTAAAACTTATATGTTGACATTTTGAAAATATAAACAGCATTTTAACTACTTGAACAAAGCATTATAAAAGTAAAGATTTAGAAAAATAATATAAATTATTACAAAGAAGTCTAATGATAATATTTATACCATGCGATATTCACATTAATAAGCTAGGTAGTGCATTATTATTATAATATTTTATAACCAAAACACAAGCATAAATATTATACATGCTAACCAAAAATATTTAATTTTAAATTTAAATTGTACTTAACAATAGGTATATAATGAATTTATTAAAATAAATGTTTTTTTAATCCCCATTAAACATCTTCAACAATAGAAAAAGCATGAGTTGAAGTACTTTATTAAAATATTATACTTTTTAAAATAATTATAATATATTAATAATTGAATTATTAACTTATATATATAAATAAATACACAGTTTCTACAAAATAATTTGTTTTTATTTAACAAATACGTATTTCGATAATAATGTTCTTATCTTAAGTGTTATACCACTACTCTAGGGTGTTTATTTATATATACAAATAATTCTACAAGTAAATCAACGACAAAATAGAATTATAACTTTATAAATATAAATTGTTTTTTGATTTTTCTAGTCTGTAAAAAATAAAAACTTATTTAATAATTTGAAATAATATTTTGGATATTATTTATGTTTATCATAAAATAGTCCAATATTAATTTCAAATGCCTATAGTACAAAAATATTAAAATAAATTATTACTCATAAAATAAAGTTATTAGTTATTCCTTACCCTTACATTTTATTAATTAGCTTCAACTATTATAAAATATGTCAGTATCTATTTAAAATCATATCTGGTACAATATTTGACTAAAAAAAAAAAAAAAAAAAAACAATAATCACTACTTGTAATTATAAATACAATTGAAATAAATTATCATTAATATTAATACACTATAAAACTTTGTGATTTCTCAAATAGGTATCAAGAGTCAATATATAGTAATTAATGTCTAATATTTTTAATAAGTGTAAATAATTTACAGTTATGAACTCTGTTTTCATTTATTAGAATAATAGGATAGATAGGTATGTTAACAAATTATTACCATAATACCATGTGAGTTATGACCAGGTTGTTAACAAGTTAGTTCATTATTTATGGAAATGCAGGAGTTAAAAACTAATATTTTCTATCATAGAAGACAATTGTAGTCTAAATGTATTAAGTTACTACCATATTATTAATAAATATTTAAAACTTGTGCTTACTGTATTATCTGGATGATTTAAAGAATTTATATCAGAAATTCCAAGATCACCAATTTATTTTCCAGCATTTTGGGTTTTCTAATATCTGATGATAAATTTAACTGGAAAATAATAACAAAACTTCAAAAATGTATTAAAATAATTTAACAAGTTTTGATGTAGATGTATAATAAACATAAATAATAAGGGTTTTCACTTTAGAGTAATGAGGATAGTATAAAATTATATTATATTGTATATATATGGTATGTCTGTGTTTAGTATAAGTGAACTGTAGGTAAAAAATAAAAGTTTACTTACTGTGTCGTTAGGTCTTTTCAAAGTCAATTCTGGACCCATGGGTTCACTATCTTCATTTTTACTTTTCTTTTTTAAAAAAAGATAATATGGAGCCCCTAAGTTTAACCATAATAAATAATAATTAATAAGAAAAACTCAACTTATTATTTAAAAGTTAAAACATTAAATTAAATGATTTAATTAGAAATTATTATAAGAATTATCATAAATAACGATATTATATTTTATCACTATAAACACAGAAAACAAAAACCATATATATTAATATTATAATCTATGGTATAACCACTGTTGAATGTATTTAGTATCACTCATCATTTATCACCACAGCACATATTTCCATGGATAAATTTTGTTTTCAACAGATAAGTGAAAACTACATATTATGTTAATGAAATGTAATTTAAAGTCATGTTTTAAGTATAAAAATAAAGGTCAATGGGGGATATATCCCATATCATATCCCCTGCATATGACACTGATTATTATTATAGCATAATATCAATTTTAAAATGTAATATAATTTTAATTCATTCATTCAAAAAGGTAACTTTAAAGGGGATGAGTATTAGAATAAAATCAAAATTTTTAATTTAATGGATAGTAAATTATTTGTACAGCCTTTAGTTAAATCCAAAGTTAGTTAGAATATTTAAAGGGTGTAGTTACGTGGTACATACATTTAACGCTATGCCTTTTAATTTTGAGGTGAAAAATAAAAAAAGTATACGATTTATAAACGATTTGTTTGATTATTTTAATTTACTGTAGTCAGAAACCGAAATTTTCAATAATGATTATCGATTTCAGTATTCAGACTTAAAATTCGCGGACAATAGATCTTTTTGAAAAAAATAACCAGAGTCAATACGAACAATTTAAAGGGTCGTTATGTAGTATGCAAAATCAATCCTATTTAAATATATTACAATAAATTGGTTGTTATTTAATATTGTTCAGTATTATTAATAAAAAAATACAATTTTTCAAAATTGAAGGATGTTAAAAAGAAAAGAAATTGCATATATATATATTTGATTCATAAACAGGAATATTATAAATATGTTATATGTAAGTATTTTTACATAAATAATATTAAAATTTGATTATAATTATTAAAATCTGTATAATTTAAATATTATAATATATATATATATATATCATAGGTATATACTTGTAATTTTATATTATATATATATTATAGGTCATAGTAATGTACATTTTATAGTAGTGTACACAAAAATGGGCCCAATTATTGCATAATATAAATATTGAACATCTTGTACGCCTTCCCATTTTATAAAAGTACAAAACTCCAACTAAAATTCAGTTAATAATGAATTATAAAGTGAATTTTCTTTCCAAAGAAGAAATTTTAAAGGATCGTTTTAGCAGGGATAATCGTTATAGTCACCAAAAAACACACATATACATAATGTAGTAATGTAATGGGTACTAAAGTATTTGTAATTTGTGATATTAAATATATATACGTAAATTATATGTAATATTTACATTTTTCGTACATAAAACCAGATGATTTGATCATTATATTTTTTTATGATATTAAGCGTTTCATTAAAACCGGTTAGTTTATACATATTTCCATTTTTAGAGTTTTTATAAATCTATTTGTAACGACACGATCACTGAAGCCACTGATATAGACGGGTTGCCAACCTATAGAACCCGTAGAACACTGTAGTGATGAAGGAGATCATAGTATTTAGAATAAATAGTTTATATACGTAAAAAAAATAAATATATTTTGTTAAATATATACAAAAAAATCTTTTTTTTTCATGAAAGTCACCGATAAAGCCTGTGGCACAAATCTCGGACCAAATAATAACAATAATAATAATACTATTCTATATTATTACAAAAAGTATAGTCGACCAAATCCTTTATATATTCACAGAGGAACCTCATGAGAGGCGCCATCGATACATTGGAGTCAATCACACAATTACACATAATAACGTATTAAATAACAAATGATAATGATACCAGCCAAGGTATATTAAAATACAAAATATTAAAAAAATGTTAGTCGATGTACCGTTTCTTGTCCGCCAGTGAAGCTTATCGCGAGAGGGATCCGACCACTAATCCATTATAATGTTACAGGGAAATAAAAAGTGGACAAAGAAAAAAGAACATACAAAAATTAACTCCGGCTATCAATAAGAGATGTAAACTCGAGCCGACGGAAAAGAAGAAGAAAAAAATACAGGCGCAAAAGTTACATTAGAGAAGTGAGATTCTTTTCCAGCTAGGTACGACAAAAATAAATATATACAAATACAATAATTTACAATGAAATATATTCAGCGTGGCGGATATGCTATCAAATTCAGCACCAAGCCGATCAATGAAAACGATGGTGCGGGGTGTAGGTAAAACGTTTCCTACGAGGCCTAAATGCGTTACGTTACATATTTATTATAATATGTAAATTATTATTCAAAATATCATATTTATTATTTATATTTTGAAATATTATTATATAAGTATATAAAGTCGTAATTTAGAGACTTACATAATTAGATGTAATCTAAATGTTATATGTAATATAATACATGTTATTGAAATATTTAAATGGATATTTTATTACCTTAGTAGCACAAAGAGTCCTCGAGGATACCTACAGAAGTCCTCAGCGAAAGAGTAGGGACTCCCTAGAAAAACACTGGACTATCCCTCTAGTCTTTGAAAACGCACCGCAAGAACACTCATTTGGAATTCTAGGTTAGGATATCAACTGAAGTCCAAGATGGTCATTATTATGGAGAGTACTACAGTTGTACCAGGGTTTTTTGGGGTTTTGCCGTTTCCAGCCCCTCAGCCAACTTCTATTAGCACTGAGCGCTACTCAGGAGGGCAATCGGGCGTCTGACCCGAAATAAAGGCAGATCAGCGTCGACATAGGGCCGAGGAACACTAATACCACATCCATATACCGGGGGTACCGTACTGAACAGAAACGTCGTACTGGGCAGAGATGACGTTTCTACCTTCAGTGGAGCCGCAGTATCTAGTAATTACTTCCTCTCATTCTGGCCAGTGGCAACCTCCGGTAATGGTGTCCACTGGTAGATGCATCTCAGGACAAACCAAAAGGCCGTTCAACCGTTACTCAGATCCGCTTGGTAACCACTCTCGTCCGGCAGGACAGCTCCTCCGAGTCCTACACCAACGTCTCCCAGCTTCCCGACCCTTAGGCAGTTCGACCAGGTGCCGCAAGGGAGCATCGATCGCTATTGACGTTGTCGATGGGGCATCCACCCTCCCTGGAGTAGCTTTTGACATCACCTTAGGATGTCGACGCCGCACACAGCGTCTACCAGTTTCTGGTCTCTCCGCCAGTGGCATATTGGTATCCATAGTGTAGTACAGGCGGGTGACGGGTTCTTATGGTAGCCGCATACCCGGGGCTGTCCAGGCACTCAATCACGTTAGCCGTCCAAAGACGTTGCCCATCTGGCACCACGAGAAGGTGTGACGATGAAACTACAGTCATATTGCTATGGCTGTAGGTTCGCCAGATTATGGAGAGTACTACAGTTATAACTTTTAGTTAATAATACGAGTATAAATGCTGTTTTTTCTTCGTATAAAATATGTTTTTTTCACAATTTGAAATATGAAGAAATATAAACTTAAAAATATAAAATAAATAAATTAGATCAATATCCGAAAATGTTGTATTTTTAAATTTAATTATCAGTTATATATCCTATTATTTCCCAAACTCTAATATGCAAAGGTTCAAACCTTCATATATAAGAGACGATAGTGGTTCTTGATAGTTACGACAAGAATAGCTAAAATATTATTGAAGGGTTTAGAAATTATGGCCGGCTTGTATCAAAAAATAGACGCCACCATCGAAATAAATTACACTAGCTACCTTACTTGCAACCTGTGAGTCATACTGGCTATATCGTGTGCCAAAATACGCATTTTAAACACTCGAAATAAAACGTTAAAAACAGTAAGTGGGGAGAAAATTATCAAAACTGCTTTTCGACATTTTAGTTTTAAATGATCAATAATATAAAATATAAAATTATGAATTATACCTATCTGTAGATTGCCCTTTTAAATACTTAAACTAATTCCAGATTTTTATAAAAAAATTTTCTAAAGATTTTATTTTATCGGGAAACCATAGAATATCATGGAATATAAAAGTTATTCCCCATAATCGTGACCATCCAAAATCCAATAAAATTTATCATAAATTCTCTAGTTAAATTTGTAAGGGGGCAGAATACAAACTTAAACTGAACTAAAAGCGGGATAAAATTGAACGACTTAGAAAATTTTTATTTCAATTTCATAAATGAATATTTCATAAATAAATATTTCATAATTCTTTTGGAATTCGTCAATATGTGTTATAGAGATGTAACAAGCATCGATTTGTTTCTTCTTTAGCCATGAAATTATTCATTAAAAATCATTTGATTTGATTTCAATATTTCTCAATTGTTATATACTTTTTTTCTTAAAACATCTTAAAAATGGCCAATAAAATACCCACAAAAATCGTAGGTATTGAGGTCCATATAGTATACAACTTATAAGATATAAATCGGAAGCGGTGCTTTACTTATAAGACTATATAGGAATGAATTTATATTATTTATTTCTTCCCAATAATATTTTATTTCATACGGCTTTTTTTAAACTATTTTAATTATGAGATAACAAGTTTGGTTCCCCCCCCCCTTTTTATTATTTTTACTTATAAATTTCTTTGTATTCATAGAAACCTGTCATTGTACATTATAGTGTTTATTAGTTTCTATTATTTTTCTTTATACCGAAATATATTTTAATGCTTACTGTAAAAAAATATTTCGAGGGTTATAATCTTTACTTTCATCGTTATATTTAAATACAAATACAATTTACATACATTTTAGAAATTACGAATTGATTACTACACGTAACTAAATATATTATATGGATCGAGGGTATCGAGTAAGTCTTTTTCAATTTGTTTGTATATATATTGTAAAAGAAGTTTCAATTTAGAGTGTTATGTATCCTAACCTAAGGTACTTAACATAGGCAACGTTACATTTTTCATGGCCCGAATAAAATTCATTTTTCAATTAATTTTATTATAAAATATAAAAAAAAGGTCATTCATATATAGTTTTACATTTACCCGAAAATTAAATTAAAATTATTCTATATGTTTGAAGGATATTTTCGCATGGAAAAAATAGAAATAGGTAGGTATAATAGTCGCGACACAACTTTGATATACACACACGCTACGGATACCTATATTAATAAATAAATAGGCTATAATTACTTTATTTTAAATATAATAATAAAATAAAAACTTATAATAAAAGTAACAGACATCTCTTACACAGGGTTTGCGCATAAATTGTATTATCAGAGTGTATAGGATACACACAAAAATTGAAAAATAAACCACGCTCTTGGAAAATTTTGTTTTTCTATTTAAAAAGAAAAACCACGGGAAAGTCTCGGAAGAATTAATAATATACGTCAGTACTTCAATATTCAAGGGATTCCACGTAAAAATATTAAATAGTTCAACTCAGGTTAATATCTAAAATAAACGAAAGTTTAAAATCAAAATTGAATAACCTGATTAAATGATTTCAGAATTAAACAAAATACTCAATAAACTAAACTTAATAGTTCCCACTTTCTTGTATGCGAAATAAATCGCTTTCAATATTTGGTTGTACCATGGTTCTATCAAATTAATATTTTGAAAACTGAAATCGAAAAAAATGGATAACGGTATTGAAAATCAAAACCGAAACCGAAAAAAAACTGATAACGGTGTTGGAAATATAAATCAAAACCAAAATATATAAACTAATATACTATACTATACTCGTCATACTTTTCCTAAGATAGGACTTAATCCTTTTTAAAGAAGAAAATGATCCTTTCGTCGTTGTAGTAGATAAATACAACTGGAAATATGCAGAATATTTTATGAAGCATGTAAAAATTGGGATAAAATTCTTCATCACAAATTCACAAATATCTAAAGCATGTAATCCTGAGAGGAGAGTTATGTTTTCCATAATTACTTAATATCTCCACATGTTCAATTCAGCAATGTTGATTAATTATATAGATGAATAAAATACAAAAAATTTCCCAAAATATATACTTAAGTTTAAATACTTAGTAGGTACTTGTGATTGGCGAACTGAACATTGGTCTTCGATTCTTTGGCAAATGGTTGACAAACTTACACGTAATTCACTTTCAATATCTTTAAGCGTAGACCTTTTTTGGGTTTTTGTTATTTCTAATGTCGAAAATGCTGATTCACACATGTATGATGTTGAAAAAGAAAGCAAAATTTGCTATGCTTTTTTGCTCACTTCAGCGTATTCGTTTTGCAAAGAAATCCAAAATGAATTATTTTCAGACATATAAAAGTTAGATTTTAATGTTGTATTTGATGATATTTCTAGTAAATGTTCTTTTTCCGTACAAGTTAAGTTTGCATTTTTAATATTTTTTTGTCCACATGGACCATATAATAAAACTACCCACTGTATTTCAGTCGTTGAAACTGATGGAAAATAACTCTTTAATTTCGAGAAAGTGTCAACAAATGTTCGCATATTATATTTTTCAATTCCATTTTTTGATGATCCATTCTTAAATGCATTATTGACTCTTCGACTGAAGAAAAACATAAAAAATCATCTTTTTTTATGGATGATAACCATAAATTAATTTTTTTTTAAAACATTCCATCTTATCATTTGTTAAAATTATGATTTCTTTAGGACCTTGCATACTCGAATTTAAAATATTCAGTTTTTGAAAAATGTCAGCAAGGTAAGCTAACTTAGTACACCACATTTCATCATCAATTTTATTTGCATAATTATTTAAGTTTTCAGATTCTAAAAAAATTTGCAATTGATCTTGAAGTTCTAATACACGATTTAATATTTTTCCTCCTGAAAGCCAACGTATTTTAGTATAAAACAACAAAGTAGTGTGTTCTGTACCGATATTTTTACATAATTCTTCATATATTCTACATTTTACTGGTCGTTTTTTAATGTGGTTTATCATTTCAATCACAGTTTTGAGAACATCACTTAATTCTCCCTCATCCAAACTTTTTATCATCAGAGCTTCACGGTGTAAGAAACAGTGAGTTGTAATTAAATTAGAATTTTTATTTTTTGCATGAGTAAGAAATCCTTTAAATTGGCCAGTCATTGCCGCTGCACCATCTGTGCAAATTGAAATGCAGTTCGACCATAGTACATTATTTTCTTCGAAAAAACTATTAACAGCATTCCAAATATCGACTCCTGTTGTTGTAGTTTGTAATTCACAGCAAAATAAAAATTGTTCAATTATTTCATTTCCATTGACAAATCGTATGAAAGAAATTAGTTGAGATTTACCAGAAACATCGGTACTTTCATCAAGTTGTAATGCAAACTCTTTATCTTTTTGTAATATCTCATTTACATTTTTTACAATATCTTCTGACATTGTTAATATCCTTCGACGAACAGTATCATTTGGCAACGGTATGTTTGAAATTTGTTCAGCTGCTACTTTACCAAACATGATATCAACAATTTCTTTACAAGCCGGTAAAATCAATTCTTCTCCGATGGTATGTGGTTTTTTTTTCTTTGCTATTAACTCGGAGATTTTAAAAGAACATAAAAGAGATTTATCAGATATTTTTAAACGTTTTTCAATGAAAGTCGAATTTTTTTTTGTGATGACAATAAACACATAAAATATTGAGAACTTTTTTTACTAACATTACTATGGTTTTGTTCTAAATGTCTTTTTAATTTATTTGATACCATTGACTCGTTTGATAAAGTTACGCTATACACAATACACTGAGGTATTTGATTATTTTCATCACCAGTAAACGTAAATCCGAAATTTAAATAGTCGTCGTTATATTTACGACGCTTTACTGTTCTTTTGTCATTAATTTGTGATGGAGACGATAATGATGAATTGGTAGAGCTATCGATGATTGTATTAACCGAAGTTGAGATTTTTTTAATTATAAATTTGTCCATACTTAGTGTAGTTCCTTTTAATATAAAATTTCTAAGAAAATATGAAAATATACCGTAATTACACAAACATAACGCGCACAACACTGTGATTACGACTGAGGACATGTTTATTTACGTATCTACATCGAACCGGCATGCATAAACTAGCAAGAAATGCCGAAGGTCCGATGCAGGTCGACGCGATTTGACGATAATATTAATATATAATAATATAATTAATATAATAATACGTACGTTCCGAATGGTAGGTAATAAAATAAATGTGCCGATGCGGGCCGATACGTTCCGAAAAGTACGCGGCTGAACAAATTTTCCGAACCGACCGGATCCGATCTAGTGCGCGCTCAGCTTTACGGTTATTATTTTTCTTATCTGTAGTTTTTACTAATTTATCATAATGATGAAATAATATTATTAATATCAATATAATAATGATATAATATAATATATTAATATCGATATTTAAATTTAAACTAATAATATTTTGGCGACACGCACCACGGTAATACGCGACACACCGGTTGAGAACCACGGGAATATAATACTCGCTACCTATAATATGTGCTTAAAAAAAAATAAAAATCAATGAATACTATATCAGATC
Source organism: Pemphigus obesinymphae (assembly GCA_025469235.1). Taxonomy (NCBI): domain Eukaryota; kingdom Metazoa; phylum Arthropoda; class Insecta; order Hemiptera; family Aphididae; genus Pemphigus; species Pemphigus obesinymphae. The sequence continues at coordinate 21,043 of JAIPRL010006514.1, forward strand.
AAGACAAGAAATATTATAATATAATTTCTATAATATTAATTAGCCATTAGATAGGTAACTATAATCATGGTCCACTGAACGTGGGTATATAAATATTTTTACACCACTGCAAGCAAAATAAAAACTACAAAACAAAAATCAATATTATCTCAACATAAATCAAAATCTTATGAATAAAATAAAAACAAAAAAAAATCGGTGTGAAAGTAAAAATTAAAACTACGTTATTTAAAATCAAAAATATAAAATACTAGTATTTAAAGTAAAACCGAAACCAACATTTTTGAAACTTGTATTTTAAATCGAAATCAAAAATGCGAAATACCAGTATACAAAGTTAAAACCAAAAATGATATTTTTTGAAACTGGTATTTCAAATCCAAATTGAAAATGTAAAATACCGGTATACAAAGTCAAAACCGAAATCGAAATATTTTGAAACCGGTATTTCAAATCGAAATCGAAATCAAAAATATAAAATACCGGTATAAAAAGTCAAAACCGAAACCGAAATATTTTGAAACCGGTATTTCAAATCGAAATCGAAACCGAAAAAAATGTAAAACCGGTAAGCGAAATCGAAATCAACACTGAAATATTTTTTACGGTTTCAAGCCCTGCTTAATACTTACTTAATATAATCTATATACCCCTATCCCTTTCATCATAGCCACCCAAAAACATATACTTTAAAATTTCTCTTATTAGGTCGGTACCCTAACCTCTTCGTAACATTATAAATCTATTACCTCCCACGTTAATTTTCAATTTTTTTATAACATTCTATCAACATGTATATATATATTTATATAGACACTTATCATGTTCGATACCAAGCATAAGTAATCCGCTAACCACCCGCTTTCACAATTTACCATATATATATATATCAATAAATATACACCGTATATACTATATACCTAAATATATATATTGACATTTACATACTCAAAATATTTTAAAATAATTCTGCTAATACCTTCAAATATAGGTATAATAAAATACGTATTATAACGTTTACTAAAGGGATCTATGAGTCATTCCTTTTGGATTATATTATATATATATATACATAGAGGGAGTTACACAATGCAATCTGTACACATCTCGATTAAGACGCCTCTCTACCGAATACACATAATGACGTATAGACAATAACGAAGAACGAGTCACAGATGGATATACAATTTAACAATATTAATATTTTATTTTATACAATCTCTGTTAACGTTTTCGACCTAGGTCGGTTAAAGCTCTATGCGTATGGTTTTTTTTACATTTTTTTTCATTGAAAATTGTAACTACATCTACAAAAATTTTATATATATAGCAATATGTTGCGATTTACATCACATTTACATAAAAACGCTGAGTTTCAATCACGTTTAAAATGTCGTTTTACATACAAATAGGTAAAATGGGTATGTCGTTTCAGCATTCTATACGATTATAACAATACACAGAATTATTATAAAACATACATATCATTATTGAAATACAATTTATATACACTTTTAAGTATTATTAATAAGTTATTTTATAAAATATACATTGCGTAGAGCTTAAACCCATGTGAAAAATACAACAAAATATAAATTATCTTCTATACATAATTTTTTAAAGCCTGAGTTGGTCAATTTCTTTTTCAATGTTGATAATTGACTTCAAAATATTCCAATCATTTGTTGAGCCAAAAGGGCTAATTAAAAATACTATTAGGTATCTATTTCGGTATATTATTCTTTATGTTGCTGTGATTTTTATTTATTTATTATTTATTCTATTATTATTTAATTGTACCAGCAATACAGCAACATTTATTATTTACCTATCAAATCTCAGTTACCATTTTTACTAGTTTAAAGTTACCTTATCCCATAGTTTTATGTATATCTACACACCCACACGTATATACACGGCACACACTCTTCTACATAGGCCCTAGTTTTCCTCAGCGAACCTGGTTAGGAGCTCTAGGGTTTTATTCACATAAATACACACCGTGTGTCCGATCGAGTCGTTTCGGATATCGGGTTAAGTGGCACACGCGAAATATATATTTAACCGAGGGAGCGTAATAATATTTTACGCTCCCGGCCCAAACAATTACCGATAAGAATAAAATACATAAAATATGTCTAGATAACAGTCATGTTAAGTATTCGTATAAATGTATTTAAATATTTTTATTTTGTATTCGAATACTATTTTGAATACTTTTCAAAATAAATATTCGAATATGTATTATGAATATTTTATTGGTGTATTTTTATTCACCTAAAAAATAATTTTTTTTCTCGACAATCAATAATACATTTTAGGCAAAATATAATATTTTATTATTTTATAATATGTAAGTAGTTGCAACTAATATTCAATTAAAATGTTGAAATAACTTATGTACATATTATGAATAAATGGTAAATTATAAACATGGACATTTTGATATTATATACAACAGATTGACGCGCTCCGCAGCTATCTGGACACGCCAGTATGGTATAGGTAGGTAGGTATACCGTATTATTTTAAAACAATGTTTAAAGGAAAAATGCCCGAAGGCGTTTATTTACAAAAGGGAACACCTGGTGCAACACACGTATTCATCATCATACGTTTAATGAGAAAAAAAAAACAAACAAAAAAAGATACTAGGTCCGTAGGTACATTATTTATATTCGGGCGTTGTTAAACTCGCCGAGAAAGAAAAGCGAAAAAAAAAATATTTATAACATGTGTTTTTCGTAACGTGTACGAGCAGAGAGAGGGCAGGAGGGGCGAGTCGACAACCGGTCGGCCGTCAGTTGCGAGGGTCGTTCTGCGATGCTGCATTCAATGATTTGGAGGTTTTTACCGGCAACGGCGCTCCGGCGGGCAGCCGATGATGTTTACATAATGATACGTAATCATAATAATAAAGTACTAGGTACATTATAGAACAATAATAGTTTAAATAATAATAATAGTACTGCCTATGTACGATTTATCGATTTAAACTTATAATTTTTAGGAATTTTCATAAGATTATATTATTGTATATGATAATATAGTTATAATAGTTCTTAATAATATTGTTAAATATATATAATTATTACAAATAAACACAGCCCGCAGATCTTACTATATTAATTTTACTTACTATCTTACTATATTACTTTTGACATTTTTGAATAGGTATAATAATAATAATAGTTACCATCAGTGCTGGTTATGGGGGGGGGGGAGAAATGGGGCACATACAATTAAGGTCCAGTTCATCACTTTTAATTTTTATATTAAATTTTGCTAGATATTTTCATATTGTCGAATGAGCTTATTTTTTTCATATTAAAATTAAAAAAGGGTACTACAATTATTTTTGACCTAGGTGACAAGTTCTAATGATCTGGCACAGGTTATCTTCGTATTTGGACTGTACATTTTCAACAATATGAAATATGAGTGTCGACTGGGACCGAAGGGCGAATAACAAGACTGCTACTCGAAGTATTTCGCCGGTCGTATTACTTTTAGTTTTTTTTTGTGATGAAAAGGACAAGGAAGTCAAGAACAACGGGCTTAGGGAGAAGTAGTGGACTGTATGGAAAAAAACACTGGTAAGGAGTTCAAAGTTGACGGTGTAGGTAACCGGGTATTTAAAAACAACAAACAACAATATGAAATAGGTACAATGACTTTTACATAGGTATATTGTCGTGTGCTGCAATATTTTGACTTATAACTAGGGTTAGTGTAGACCGCGACTGGTCGACGATGTGATCGAGAATACCGACCACTAACTGTGCGACGAAGACAGTAACGGTCGGTCGTCGCTGAAAAACCGGTTGCCGACGGGGCGGCACATTACTTGCATCGAACAGTTTCAAGACGGCGGGTACGCACTGACTGATTTGCGCGGACGCGCGAAATCTTGGTTTGAATGATAACTCTGTTCCCAACAATGAGTCATGACAAAAACACATTATAGTTAGCCGATGGTACCTATCTACAAATTCATTTTTATTTTTAATTATGTCGGAAATAACTTGTTAATATTAATTGATCATAATTGAAATACTTGAAACATAATTTTTCATTAATCATTTTACACCTATGACTTGGTACAAAATAATTATGTGTATCTATAATGTATTTTTATTATTTTCTTTATACACCCACATATTAATATATAAACCTATTTACGATAAAACCGCTTATGAATAGTAAATTTATTTATTGGACCCGGAAGTTACCTAAATAGGCTAAATAAATAGTTTTTATGTCTATGACCACCCCCTACTTTTACCAAATGGTTTAATGGTATAATGGTCTCTATGTTAATTATTTGATAGCTAAAAATGATGTAAGATGGCAATATTGTAATAAGATACAAATGCAAGTGACAAGAAATTCGAGGTCGAAGTGAGCGTTTTATACGTTTTATTTTTCATTTATTGGAGGGCGGTCAAAACTTTTGTCCCCCTATCCTTCAAAAACCAAAATTACGCCAATAATTTTGCTCTCTCCTCCCCTTTGAACATCATGTATAACTATCACTGGATAATATAATATTATATAGGTAGGTTTATTTTCCAAAAGTAAACTTAGTAACAATATACATGGGTAGTAAACCAAGTAAAGTAAACATTGCTAGATAAATTAAACACTTTTTATATTATATCTCATTATGCTTATGCATGTGTAAGTGTACTATAATTATATGTTTTATTTTATTTACCATTCTGTAGGGGAAAATATTTAAAAATTTCAAAAATAATGCGTTGATAATTTGACCAAATTGAAGGTGCAATAATAATTATTAAAAAGTAAACAAATTACAAAACTTAAAAAATTTTTATAATTGTGTATTAATACATTAAAGAAAAAGTATTCAAATATGTATTATAAAAATAATTCAAACGTAGTATTCGGAATAAAAAAAAAAAGTATTCATAACATGTATGATGGATAATAGATAACCTTTTAATATTGGTATTTAAAAAATAGCCTCTAATGCAGTGGCTCGAGATTATTATTAGTTAAATTTGCCATGGCAATTTTATATGAATTTTAATATTATATCGCAAGAATCGTTAGCTGGTGATGATATTATAGACCCAGTGATAAATCCAAGTATACATAAACTGGAATTTCAATCTCCCCTCCCCTGAAAAATACAGCTATTTTCATTTCAGAACAGTGAAGAATCAATGATTTTTTTTTTAATAGTAACAATTATAATATTAACTATCGTGATAGGTATTGACAAGCAATAGGATTTTACCTTTTAATATCTAAACTATGGGAGAAATGTATTGATTATACTATAATCATGTGTTTTATTTTAAATGTATTTATTTTTTTCTGTACCTACCCAAAATATCTAGTAATAGGAGTGATCTAAATGTGTCATACCGACCTATCCGTTTGGAGTATTGAGAGTTTAGAGAGGTTATTTTTTGAATTTCCAAATAGCTTTTAAAAAAAATTAACTATAATATAAAAATGAAAAAAAAACACGTATATATGTGTTATGGATTTTTTTTTTATAATTATTAATTTATACAACATAGTATTATTATTTTTAGTACTAGGTATACGAGTATTAGCTTGATTAAATTTTCATAATTGTTGTACAAATTTTTGGTTATTTTATAGGCGCCCATTTATAATTATTATTGATTTTAAGATTAATACATATTATTATTATAGATTTTCTCATAAAAGTAATAATTTAAGGATTAAAGCCCTGAACATTTAAAAGAAGGTTAGTGTAACTAATATTTTACATAAAGGAAATTCTATATTCTAAAATTTATTTTAATTTTTTTTTTATTATCATAAGAGAACGTGATACTAATATTTGCCGTCTATTTAATAGGTATTTTAGAAAAATCCCATAATACAATATATGTAGCAATTGTATTAAAAATAGAACTATCTTATATACATCTTTA
>JAIPRL010006515.1:0-26975 GCA_025469235.1 Pemphigus obesinymphae
GATGGGGGGATGTAATGGCGAGTGATATGAGGAAGGTGGGAGTAAGTGAAGAAGATGCGGGAGATAGAGTTAAGTGGAAATGTAGGACCAGGGTGGCCGACCCCAAATAGTTGGGAGAGAAGGCGAAAGAGAAGATATTTGAAAAAAAATTTACGCGCCATTATTATGTATTAACTGCAATTGTTTTTTTTAAAAATATTATCCTGTGTGCAGTGTGGGGTAAATTGTTCATTTACATGATTACATATGAATCAGAATTAGGTTTATATTTGCTATCAGTGTAACGAAGAAAAAAAAACACCCGTACCATTCGGGTTGTTCCGTTATAATAATTCGGGGTTTTTATTTTTATTTCAGGTTTTGTACATTTTTATAACTCCATCGTTTTAAGATTTCGGATTTTTGAAATGATTCGTGTGATTTTTATATTTTGCGTTTCAGGGTTAATTCGAGTGTGAAGCCTCGGTAAAAAGTCAAAATTACTATAACTTTTACTTTTTAAGTCATCAATGTATATAAACAATAACTGTTTAAACTCTTTAAGAAAAAAAAATGCCTTAAGGTTGAACATTAGTAGTCAGTGGATCACTCTGTATATGTTTCAGGTTATACGTCTACGTGTTTGTACATTTGTAAACGAAAACTCTTGAAGTATAACAATAGGATTAAATGTTATCGATTTTTTTTTTTTAGTCAAGTCCTAGGTATATCGTAAATAGCTACCTGCGAGCGGTAAAATTAAAAAAAAAACAAAAAAAAAAAAAACGAATTTTATAACCGGACACTATAATAATATAACGGAGCGTCGTCGAATTTTGTAACTACGCCGCACCCCATATAATACGTACGCCATACACACTTGACACTTTTGTTGTTGTTTTCCGACCATGAGTCACGGCACGAACGCGGTATCTGAAATCAGACGAAATTCGATAATATACATGTACCTACATATTAGGTGTACATAATAATACTATCGTAGTTAACACGAAAAACCTATTACGTGCCATATAATATTAAATTTTTATATTATATTATAATTTTACCGATAAATTCAGGAAAAAAAAAAAAAACCTAATATCTGATATATTCTTGGTAGGTATACCTAATTTTAATGCTATAGAATACAAAACAAATTATCATAATAATAATACCTATGTAACAATATAAACGATAATATAATATAATTTTGATCAACATTACGTTATAGAGTAAATTGAAAATTTACTGAAAATGATGGTATACATATATAGTACGTCAGCGTAAATATATGTAGGTTATCAAGAACGCACAAAAGAGTCTGCAGGGTTCTTTTTAGTAAACTGAGGTATGTCCTATTTCCTGTGGGCAGTGTTAAATAAACTCATAGTTTAACTGGCGGGCATTAACTATAGTATTCAGGTAAGTTATTAAAAAGTCCAAGTTAAATTAAAAATAGTTAAGTTAATATTAACTGTTAAAGATTGTTAAGTTATCAATTCATATATTTAAAATATCCGCAATAGGTTGTTAACGAGTTAAATTTGGTTCATTCAAAGTTAAATATTTGAATAAGATCGAAATTTCATTAAAAGACAACATTTTTCATGAAAAATGCAAATGATTATGTAATTAATTACTATTATAGATATCCATCAATTTATCTATAACTCACTTTAATTATTATTTGTTTGAAATCACAAAAAAACCAAAATATGATTTTGCTGAATTGATTTAAGTACTTATTTGTTATTTATGAAATAACTTTTAAATATAAAAATATTTTTTTTCTAACTAACTCAAATTTACTAGTTAATTTCATGTTAACTGAAAACATATCATTCTAAATACCAAAGCGAAGAGCGTTATAACACGTTAAATTTTTTAGTGTTATTTTCTAATACCTATAGAGGTAATCATAGTTACCTTTCTTTTATTAGAGTTCACATTAAGTTAATCGTATACAAACATATGCAGATTAAATTAAATCTTGTCTTACAAATAAATAATTGATTAATAATTAGTTTTTTTCAAATTTCTTAAAATTTAATTTAATATTTTTATGGTTCCCTAGAAATGTTTAAATTTCAACTGATTTAATTAAGTTAATATATTTTTAATATTAACTTAACGAAGTTAACAAAAGTTATTACTAGAGTATAATTAAAACAATATTATTTACGTAACAACTAGTTTAGACCATATTTTATAACGAGTGATGACTTACGGTTAAAACTAGTTGTTAAAACATAAATTAACTTTTAACTAAGCTTAAGAGACCGTGGTACCTGCAAATATTCAATGAGAAACTGCTAATAGTATTGTTTATTTTTAACAACTTAAAAACACGAAAGAAACACAAAACAAAACAAAAAAAAATATAGCTAATAATACAGTAGTCACTCGATAATTCAAAATTCAAGGGACCGAGTTATAAATTCGATTTATAGAGATTTTCGATTTACCGAGTGTTCGAATAATCGAGGGTAAAAAAATTAATTTGAATTAAAGAGAGGTGAAAAATATTACGTTTATTTTGACATTTACTTATTATAAATACAATATAATTAAAATTATTAATTGATATTTATTTATTTATTATACATACATACATATTATTATATTTTACATATTATTATATTTTACATATTATTAAAGAAATCTGTTATTTTCTTTGTGAAAAATTGTTGGCTACAATCTGGTCCATAGCGTTGTCTAACTTACAGATAGCATTGAAAATTTTATCGTATCTTTTTTCGTCCATTTCAGTTTGCTCAAAAAATTGACGTAATCCTGACATAAAACATTCGAATTATAGAGGTTTGTGGAAAAAAAATTCGAATTGTAGAGTGTGCCTCGCCGACAGGCATTTCGAATTATCGAGAGGACTGGAATACATATATTTTTTTCTAATTATAGAGGTTTTTTCAGGGGACTTAGCGTTTAGAGTTGGAGTTTTTCAAATTATCGAGGTTCGAATTACCGAGTGACTACTGTATTATCTAGCAACTAACGTAATATTTTTTTCGATGTATACATTTTTTTAAGATAAATCATTATTGAAAAAAAAAAAAATCGATTTTTTAATAACAAACGTATAAAAATATACACATCAAAAATCTTTTTTGCTAGATAATTTTATTTTTTATTTTATCTTTCTATACGATATTCTTAAGTTGTTAAAAATGGAAAATGCGTAAAAATATTTTTTTAACAAATATCGCACTTACACAACAATAAAAATGGTATCAACACAAGACTATTTTTAAATTACTCTTAAAATATATTTAAATATATTCAAATTGTTAGATTTTAATTTTTCTTATAATTTAATAAAAATTGCCTAAATAAAACACCTTAAAAATTAGTGTTAATTTTATACAAACTTAATAAATTAATTTCTAACTGTGTCGAGTGAACATCAAGTAAGAGTTAACTTAACGAACTCAAAATGAACATTATTAGTTACCTAACTAATTAACTGAATATAACGTGTCAAAAAAATGAGCTAACTTCTTCGGCCTTGGTCGTATTTAAAAGCTTTGATGATTACAGCTGCATTTTTATTTGTAAATTGTATATTATAAGGTATTACGCCTAGTATAACGACATATAATAATAATATTTTGTTTTCGTCGTTCAATTAAAAATCGTTGGAAATTCGTTTCTTTTGTCGTTTCCCGGCACGGAAAAAAATCATGATTTAGTGTATTGTAGGATGATTAATCATTGTCCGATACATTAATGTCTTCACTCTCAGCGGCAACGTACAGACAATAACGCAAGTTACATATTATACAGTGTGTAATGTGTGTATGAGTCATATACTAACCTTGGTTCATGTAAGTCGTATGCCTTATACAATTAGCGAAATATTTTCCTGTTTTATAAACAATTTTCCTGCATTTTTTTTTTTTTTTTTTTTTGTAGTGGTTGTGGGTATATATAATGAACATTTCATAATATATACAAAATATAGCACTTAAACGCATAGGTACTACATTCCATTGAAACGTAGAAAAAAAAATTACAACTTATAGTCAATAGGTACTAATTTCAATATTATATTAATGTTATTCTTGATTTATTTATTTATTTATTATTATTTTTTTTTTTTTACGATAGTTCTTGTAAAACAAGTCTTATAATTTAATGTTAAAAAATGAGTCCATTTTTGTCGGGTTTTTTTTTCAAACAGTATAATTGATATCTAAATGTATTAAGAGGACGTGAAACCCCCCAATTTATAGTGTAAAACATGTGTACGCACAATGACGATAATTCGTTTCACAGTGATTTAAGAATAAAAATGCTTATTATATAATCGAAAGTTGACGACATTCTGGAGAGAATACTTAAATAATTTTCATCATATATAGTGCTTATACGAAATGTTACAGCCGTTTAAAAAACTAAAAAAAAAAAATTACTAGTTTATCGAAAAAACAATTTGAAATTCTCTTCAAAATGTTGTCAAATTTCAATTTTATAATAGGTGTTTTTGTTCTTAAACTACTGGGAAACAAGTTATCGTAATTTTGCATACGGATTTTTTTTAACAAATATTGCAATTATACGACAATTAAAAATGGTATTAACACAAGATTATTTTTTTGAAAATTTCATAAAAAAATCCTATGCAAAACCCCTTGAAAATTAGATGTATGACTTCCTCTTAAGGGTTTGTTGCCATTAAAAAATTAATTAAATTATAAATTTTAAAACTACAATTTAGCCGACCGATACACTGCCCACAATTTGTATTTTATTTATATTCATAGCGACAATTTTGCAGTGCGAAATATTATCAATATAAATGTATTTTGCGTATATAGATATGCGAAAATAATAAATCAGATAATAATAAGATACAAGTATAAATCATGCATGAAAAATATTATAATGTTAAAGTGTTTGAACATCACTAGTTGTTTTGGTCAAAAACTAACTCCTATAATCATTTTCAAAACTTACACAACCTCATTAATTATTCGAGAGAACTACGTAACCACATCTTTCGTTTTAAGATTCCAAACATATAAATATTTTATTAACTAATTAGAAAGTGAAACCTAAATATCTTGTATATATGATATGGACAGTGATGTAAATGGTGTAATACTGTATCATATAGAAATATTATATCAACATCTTGTTTGTACTAATAAAATACAAATGGTACATACGGTATATAAAAACAGTTAAGTTCTTGTTATTTCCAAAAAGATTTTGAAAGTAGTTTGGTGTAAAAAATTCAATTTCAATAAATGGCTCAAAAATAATTTAAAAATATTTAAAATATTGTCACATCAATATATTACACTTTAATATACCTATATATACCTACATACTTACTATAATAGATATTTGGATAAAAGTTCAATTCTATAGGACTATAATTTTCCGAATTGCGATAAAATAACCAAACTATACTCGTCACTTTTCCAAATTCCTTTTCATGAAAATCATTCAGTAATTTATTTATTTAAGCATAGGAATACTATTGGGGAGGAGGGGGAGGAACGATCTTTCTAATTTACCAACTAAATATGATTTTCTACCAGGAAGAATAATCTGTCTGGAAATTACTCATTCTTACCATAATATCTATAGACATAAAATAAAAAGCGCATTATTGTAAAACCAATATATTCCTGGTATCATTCGGAGTTGTAAAACATGGACATTTTCAATACAAAAATAATCAATCAATAAGGATTATTTAAACAACTGTCTGAAACTTTAAAGTGACAAATTTGTTATAACTTATTAAAAACTATTTTGATTATTAATTTTTATACCGGTAATCATAGAAAGTACAGTGAATATTAAAAAGTTCTCTATATTAGTTTTATTGAAAAAATTTCAATTAAATTTCAATTCGTACGAATTATCTTTTAAGTTAAATTAATTTATAATCTCGATTGTACCAAAATTGGTAACAATTTAAAGAATCTATAAATAACTAAAGCAAATGCTCTCGGGGCCATGTTTAGAGAACTGTTTTTCGAAAAATTACCCAAGATAGCACTTTCAAGTAGACGATATAAAAAAAATGTTGATCTTTTTTTTACTTTTTAACTATGTATTTCAATGTTTGTTGTCACTGTTACCAAATATTTAATTTTTAATGGTTTTTTTTTTTTACATTTTACTCAATAGAAAAAATAATAATAATAACAGCGATAATATTATTATTAATTAGGTATTCATATGAGATTACAATATATTAAACAATTTATATTATAAAAATATATACATATAATTTAATCCGTAACACTTTTTTTATATACTCAATTTCATGAAAGATCGGCCGTGCAAAACCCATTCATCGTCGCGCATCCACCATTTACCGTTGCGTGAATACCGATAAGAAGTGATAAATCACCATAATCCATACATTTATTGTTTCATGAACCAATTTAATCGTATCAGAAAGTAATTGAATGCATGTTCGCCTCTCATAGATTCGTATCCCGCTGATAAGAACATGAATGAGTCTTTGAGTTAGATTCTTACTGTTTAACTAATTGTGACGTTTCATGATGTTTTATATGTTAAATTGCTATAATATATTATGTGTTAAGAAATACGAGTATTTTAAACAAGTCTGTTAGGAAACGTTTGAAGTCAAAATATCGATGATAAGTATATTATATGATAAGTAAATTCTAGGAAGTATAAAAAAATTATAAAATTTACAGGAAATTATAGTTAGCATGTATTTTATGTATGTATATAATATTAAATTGGTAGTAGGTACGTACAATTTCATCAGTATAAGGACGCTATACCGTAGATTTTCGGCGATAAAAATATGTTTACGCAAAACTGTTATAACGAATTCTTAAAATGATTTTAGAGTTAAAATACCTATTATTATCAAATCGATAATAGAGGATGACTATTTGGAGAGAACCTCATTTGGGATTTTTAATTTATTGCTTTCAAAAAAGTTATTAAAGCTTAAATAAGTAAAAAAATTAACTTTTAAAAATACAATAACTTTTTTTTTTTAAATAATGAATTAAAAAACCGGATCACTGCAATATGTTGTTAATTGATTTAAATCAATAATAGGTGTTTTACTATAAAACTATTTTAAAAATCAATTTTAACATATTCACGTAACTGCGTTGTTTTTAATAAATATCGTGATTACGTAACAATAAAATGTGGTGGAGACACGGTGTATTGCCCAGCGTAATGGGCGATTAATACCTTCCCCACCCACCTGTCCAGTAAAATTATACCGAGAGGTAAAAATCGCCCGGTATATATTTATGTATTATTTATTTATTTATTTATAATCTTACTTAGGAAAATTAAATAAAATAATAATTATAAATTATATTATAATATAAATATAGGTGTAATATGATCCTATATAACATGATGATGTATAATATAATATAATATATCAAGTGTTAACGCTAAATAAAAATAATTATTATCTTTATGTAAAATCTATATTAGGTAACTAATATAATATAACATAAATATAAAATATATAATAATATATAGGTACAGTGTATATAATCAAGGCTGGGCATTAACGATTTAAAAGTCAAAATTAAGTTAAAAAGTTAAGTTAATTTTAATTAAGTTACTTAACGCGTTACTTTCTTTTGAATTAACTTTTAACTCATTATGTTACTTTTTTTTTTTAATTTAACGTGTTAACTTAACTTCAAGTTAATTTTAAACAAAAGTATCTACATTAAGTTAATTTTTATCCAAAGATCAACGCAAATTTTTGAATGAGGATTTTACATTTTAGTACCTATACGCAATTTTAGTGGATAAAAATACAATAGCATGTACGTAATCGATGACTGTTTACGTAATTACAATGAAAAATAACTTTAATGTAGAATACCTCTAACTAATATAGGTACACTGAAATACAGGTACCTACAACTGCTATATAGCTATGTACCTACCCGCGTGTGTACCATTATTAATTTTGTATTGTCAATGTTTTTCAAGGTAATAAATATTAAATAATTTTAATGTTTTAAAAATAGTTAATATACAGACTACAAATTGTTACCGAGTAACTATTTATTTTGAAAGAAAAAGAGGTTCCATTTCTGAGAAACATTTTTAAATGACTGTTAAAGTATAATAAACATGTCAAATAAAAAATCAATTATATTTTGTCTATATATAATTTAATCGATATTAGATATATACATATATAGTCATATAGTTACAGGTTTATCTCATTTATATGTCACCTAAATAATATATTTATTTATTTTGAATAATATGTGATAACTTTCAGCAATAATTTAGGCCATGTCTATTTTATTATTTATCATTTTTAGCAACATTGGAGGTGCGAAACTGGTAAACATTACACAGTTGCATAAATAATATTTCATAGATGCCAAGTATTGAAAAGATTACTCATTTCCATATAATATATAATATAACCATTTTCAATTTATAGTTATTTTTATATCCTAAATTTTTTAGTAACAAGTCATTTAATTTTTGTGTGAAATATGGTTTAAAGGTTACTTACACAAAAATTTACAACTTTTAAAGACATTAACCATTAAAGGTTCGATATTTGTTTTGTTTTTATCTAAAAATCTAATACAAAAAAGAATGGTTTTATTATACTTCATTTTCCATATTGGGCAGAGCCCAGTCTTTTTAATTATATAGAGGCTGGTATTTATGTCTACCCAGTACCTATAGGAAATATATTGAAGTGATGGATACTGCTTATTTTATATTAATATTAGTGCGAGTCAAACAATAATACTGGTATTTTGGTAGTTAGGAGTTATTTTCTGATTTCTAATTAATGTATGGGTTTTACAATGACGTGTTTCATTTATATTTTTTTATCTACACACATTTTCAGGGAGAAAAAGTCCCCAGTATTTTTCTTGTGCGTAAGTGCGTAAAGAAAAACTTTTTTTTACCATATATAGGTATATCGACTTTTTTCCTAATTAGACAATTTAAATTTTTAACTAAGTTAAGTTTTTTCAAAGTTAACTTTTAACTTTAAAATTTGACGAAAAACATACAAGTAACTTTTAACTTAACTTTTATTATTTTAATTAACTTAACTTAACGAGTTAAAAAATATCGTTAACTAGTCCGACCTTGTATATAATATATCTTTATATACTTTATATATATATAATTCTTCTATACTTGTGTATGTCACTGAATACCTTCTAAACGGATGAAAGTTTTTGTGTGTGTTGGAATGGATTTCTGGATGGTTTAGATTCATAATTGCATCCGGTAGGTGGCGCTGTAATTTGGTTCTAGAAAATATTAAATTTTCTATTTGTAGACCAATAATTTTTAATAAATAACCCTAAAATTTTCTATTTAATTTGAGTTTATTTCTCTTTTTTATTTTCGTGGATGGATGCCAACTTTTATATTTTAGATTACACACAGATGATCCATTTATATATCTACATACCTAGGTAAATAAATATAGTTACACATGCAGGAAAATAATATATATTGAAATCTAGCAATAGCAAAGCATTACCAGGTCAGCTTTTATACAGTTATTACGTACATAGGTATTTATAGGTATACATAGGTTGGTATATATATATATTATATAATATTATACGTAGGTATGTCATAATATATAACTCAATTTGTTCAAACTCAGCGGGCTTATTCAGTCGGATATTTAAAAAAATGATTTACTACCAATTCTAAATATTTTTAACATTATAAGGAAGGCGGAAGGGGGAGGTACTTTTGGAATTGTCATAACATATTTAGTTTTAGTTGTAGAATACTCGGGATACTCGGGTAAATAATACCACTGTCAAAGTATACCTAGGTAATTGCAAATAGTCCAAATCGTTATCAAATATAAATAAAATACTGTAGGGGTGCATTCATAAAAAAAATATTCATACTGCTATGTTAACAAATACGATGTCCTCTTATATAGGTACTACCGTTTTATATCCTATTCGTGAAAAAACTTCAGAGTAGGGGTATATCTGCAATAACCTAGTATATTTTAACCATAAATGCTACATTAGTGTATAGCATACTAAAATACCCCACACAACTTCGTTTTTTTTTATTTTTCTATAACTCTTACACTATTAAAGATGGGAAACCGTATAATCAGGATGCAATTTGGTTCAGAGTCTTTTAAGAGGCATGTCTGTCTAGTTCACCCAAAAATCCTTTTTAATGAATTTTTTTCTGAAAATGCCTTTCTGCTTATCTGATTGGGTCTTCTGATATGGTAAAGTTCCTCATGCAGACATAAAGTGCGGATTTAATGATATTTTTAAAAAAATTGGAAGGGATACTAAATAAGGATTTTCAGGATCGGTTTTATATTGTTTGATCAGACCAACTTTTTTATTTTTATCAATTAACTATTCTGTAGTTACAAAAAATTATAACTTTGGAAAAAGTTTTGTCTTGGGCCACTGATTAAACAAAAAAATATCACCATCGATATAACAAAGGCTTTTTCACAAAATAAAAACAGGACACAAAATAGCCTTTTTGTGAAAATCTCGCTTTTTAATGGTCGCACGATAAAAAGTTTAAATTAAAATTCACAGAAGAGACAATTATCTATAAAAAATTTTTAATTTATTTTTCGTGTACTAGTAATCATTTTTGCGGTTCATGACTTAAATAAATGACAAAAAAAAAAATAATAATAAAAAATAGCTTTTTCGTAAATATCTCGCTTTTTATTGGTCGTACAATTTTATAGTTTAAAATTGTAAAGAAAAAATGTCCTTTAATATGTATTTTTTATATGCAAACCATTGTTTACAACTTTTGATATATGAATCTATAAAAAGTACACAATAATACGAGTGTATTAATGCCTCTAATATAGCATGGGAGAAAATTTTTTTTTTAACATATCTAAATAATGAGTGGCAAAATTATTGAAGGATATACCCTTCATAAAATAAAATAATAAATACAGCCCGCCCTCCTTTTTTACATTTATGGGGGAGAGGGGTTAATTCCTCCCCAAATCTAACAAAAATATCAATAAAAATTATATTTACGACAAAAAGTTTTAAATAAAATTTTTTATCGTTTAATTGTCTAAATGTTTTATAAATATATATTTTTGTTTAGATGTAAAGGTTAGGATAGAAAATGAATCTCAAATCATCCTTTTAAAAAAAAGTTAAGTATTTTTTATATTATTTAATCGTACCTTATTGGAAATGCGTCAATAAAGTCTTTTTAAAGTGTTTTTGAATAGCCGAGTAGTTGTACTCTATAGATGTATACATTAAAACTTTACTAAAAGGCCATTTGTTTTGTATAAAAATAACTGTTCTCGCAGTAAATGGTTAAAAATGAGTTTGTAAAAAAAAGGGCATTTGAATAGATATCTCACTTTTTATTGGTCGTGCGATAAATAGTTTCAAATAAAAATCGTAGAAGAGAAAATTCTCTACATAAAAAAAAAAATGTATTACATAAATACGAGGAATCGTAATCACGGTACACCTATATTTATATACCAATATAAATATAGGTGTACCGTGATTATATAATCAATAATTATATTTTATATAATTATAATATAAATACATAGATACATATATTTAGGTATATGTACCTATATTATATGTTTAGAGAAATCTAAATCTCTTGATTGAAAAATATTTAAATATATATCATAAGTAAATAAAAAATAGTTCTATGTCAGTAACATATTTTTATTGAGCAGTATTAATAAATAACTATTAAAAACTAGGAAAAACGTGTTTCGGGAGGTGCACGTTTCTAAGAAACTGTGATTTACGCATGTGACCTCTATAAAAATTGGAACATCTTAAAATAATCTAAATTTTTACATAGGCTTTCAATAAAATTATTATTAGAACTTAATTTATAAGACTGGGAATTTTCCTGAATTTTCTATTTCTAAAAGTTTTATAACTCGACTAGCAATAATTTTATTGAAAATTGCTCATGGAGAAATTTAGATTATCTTATAACTATACATTTTTTATAGAGGTTGTTGTATGCTAAAATAATTTAGTTCTCTAAAATTGTGCATCTCCCAAAACATGTTTCATTAACATTCAATTAAAATCAATCGTTACTCCAAAAGTAAACATTATTTTTTATTACTATGTACCTATCTTGTTCCATTTCTATTATTATTCAATGAACTACAAATGCACGACTTGCCGAATTTGACCACTTTAAACGTTCTTAATTCAATTTTAAATTTTTACATTCAATATACACAATATATAATATATACACAATATTTTAGTTCTAAATAATTAATTAATTAAATGCTTATTTTAAATCAAGTGTAAAATATACTCCCATCAATGACATTAATGACCAGGTTTCCTGTTTCTTAAATTCTGAGAAAAAACAAGGAGATTTTTTATTTTTTTAGGTTAATTTATAAGTCAGGTACCCGTACAGCTCTAATATATACCTATATATATATCTATATAATTTTATAATATAAATATATATTTGTAAAGTACGTATTATATATATTGTAAAAAATCCACATTATCTACAATAATATAAAGTTAATTCAAATAGGTATGTTAATCTAAAATCGTTGATTTAAAATAATTAAAATAATTTTTGAAAACCACTTGAAATAGTTATACGTAGATCAAATGTCTTCCTATTATTATAGCCCAGTTTTACAATGCCATGTGTTATCCAGAGAATAATTATTCCAAGATTAAAATTATAGGTACCACACTTTATTCAATTCATAAGATTTATGGGTATTACCTACAATACAATTTATTCTCCGGATAACAATTCACTGGATTGTTTAGTATTATTTTAAAATATGTTTTTATTCCTATGAGTTTATGATAACATTATAGAAAACTTTAAAACGTAATATTTTCAAATTTGATAAGAACTGTGTTCATTTATGATTTAGAATTTATTTTTATACTTTAACTTATCTTTACTATTTATATTAATGAATTTATTTGAGTCTCACGATGACGAAGAAATCGTTATATATATTGCATGACCACGAAGGTCCAAAGTTTATAAAACTCGGAATGATTACCATGAATTAGATGATGAACAATTATTTAGACGATTTCGATTAACCAAAGGAACAATGGTTATAATACTCAATCAAATTAAATAACTGATTAAATAAACAAAAAAACAGGTATTTCAAATTATCATTACCTTTTATTGGGAAAACAGATTAACGACACGCTCTCTAGTGGATAAAATTCTAATTATTCTAATCGGGTAATATATTATTATTGTCTTGTGCTGGTTGTGCATTTGCGAAGTTGCGATCCAACGTAATTTTATTGTTAATATACGATTTACTCTTTTATTATATACTATGGCACAAAAAAAAAAAAAACTAATAAAAACAAAAAAATATAATAGTAAACATTAAAAAACAGTTTTCAAATTGTATAGCAAATGTTTTGATACTTTTTAAATATATTGCTTAAAATAATGTACTAAAAAGAGAAAAAGCATTTCAATAGGCAGTGTATACTTTTATGTATTTAAAATAATTTTTAAATACAATCAAGGAGCATTGAAAAATTATTTTAAAAACAATTTTTTTTTGTATTTTTGCAAACATTCAAATTCTTTAATTTAATAACATTTCTTTTGAATTGAAATGACATAAAAAATTTAAAAATGACAGATTGACACAAATTTTGAAATAACTATGTAAATATCAAATTTGATTAAAATTAGTTAGATTTTATTTAAAAAATGACTGAAAGAAAATACTTACAAGGAAATGTGTCTAAAGCGATATTTATGATATTACTATAATATTTCTGTTATATTTTATCGCATAAACTTAGTTTTAGTGCAATTTTAATATATAATTACTTAAGCATATTAAAAAAAAACATTTTTCCAGCTTGGTGGGGCAAAACTTTGATATTTTATTTTAAATTAAACAATATACCTATTATTATTATAAACAATACTTATTATTCAAGTGGGTATTTGTCATTTGTGTTAGTCAAACTTTTTAGGTAGTTATATAATTTAATACCTACAATAGTAATTTGTACAGTATTTCTATTTATACTTAGATGCTTTTATAAATGTATTTCAAAAAAAAATATGTATTTGAATACTTTTTAGCAAGTATTTAAATACATTTTAAAAGTATTTTTTACAATACTGTCTATAGATACCTAACTATATTATATTGTAAAAAATATTTTTATTCATAATATATAATATAATTTAGTATAATTATTGTTAAACTTACCTCAATGCATTTTTCCACATAATACAATTTTGTTTTGAATGAAGTATTTGCTCACCTTCAATGGCATTTGTCGAATTAGTATTGCATATTTTAGCATATTTGAATATGTCTTTTGAAGGTACTACCATTGTAAATTAAAGGTAATCGTATTATCGTGTACAATAATGTAAAAACGAAAATATTAAGAAAATAAATACATACGTATGAACTAAAATATATTCTGTGCTTAAAATAGTATAAACGCCTACCACTTGGTAATATAAAAATAATAATGATAAATTGATAACCGGAATAGCACGGCCATTTTGTAAATGCTACAGCTCTCTGGTGGTAATCTGTTTTCCCAACATTAATGAATAATATGATTGTTGTTCACGCGAGTTATAGCCGTCCCGTCTACGTAAAACTACGCGTTTTCCCATTTTTTGTACCTCTGTTGCACTTATGCGTAATTTTTATTACGCATTTTTCATAGTAATAAATAATTAATACCGATCCGCCGGGCGTGCGTGAAAAAAAGACCGTTCATGTCCACGTAACGTATAAGGCGGTCGCTAGTGTTTTACATATACATCATATACCTCATAATTATACGGTTTATACCTATTGTACCGTTTCGCCAGTCGCTATTGTGGCCCGTCGCGAGTTTCACCATACCTTCACACAACATACATGGCATACATTGTGACATTGCCAGTCACAGTATTGTCCGTCGCCCTTCATTTCATTGGATTCGGCCGTTCAACAAGTGGCGTGAGTCAACCGATAAATGGTACCTATATTATGTTTTTGTAGTAGATCTAAGATTGTTTACCCGCCTTTTTACTAACCTAATTATAAGATTCCGCAGCACCACCAAGTCAAAAACTGAAAATGAAATATGCATAGTATTTTCTAATTTATTTTCTACAATTTTCTACGAACAAGAATGAATATTCTAAAACCTCCCCGAGCGTAGATATATATCAATTCTGAGTGAAAAAATTTCTCATGTATGAGAAATTGCCTATTTAGTACGCCTTAGAAAATGACCGAATCGAACCCTCTTAAGAGGACGCTACCCACACGTTTGTTGTCTCTGTCTTACATACGTATAGCATACTGCATTCTTACTACAGTTTATTTATAATACACATTAGAGTAAATTTATCTATTATTAAATTTGTAGATGAGAACATAAACTATGCCGTAGCGTGGAGTTGATTCCCTTATTATTATATATGTACCGTATACGTCGCAGCATTCAACAGGTGTCGTGAAAATATGTTTGATGTTTTATACATTCAATAATACCTACAAATAATTGTGATAAACACAAATTATTTTTGATTTGGATAATAATGTTTCGGAACAACAGATGGTTAGTATTTTATGTAGCACCCGTGTAAATAGATGTTTACAATGTTCACAAGCTTCCAGAAGGCTAATCGGACGGGTCCGTTACAGGCTTATTAAGCCCATTATGCACCAAGACTAGTTTGGAAATTTTTCACCTGATAGTGAATGTTGTTTCGTAGAGGCAGGTGTGCATGGCCGATAGCAGATCTATACTTTGTTCACTATAAGATCAGTAGTGGACGGCCAACTTGTGGGCAAGGGACGTGGCTCCGTTCCCAGTTTCGGCCTTGCAAGCAACCGTTTACAGAAACACCGTATCATTATAAAATTGATAACTAACGTGTAGACATAATTTAAAATCCATTATGCCAACTCAGTATAATATAATATAGGTACCGCCAAGATGGATTTATCAGGTGTCAATACTCTTCACCGCCGACCAACACTAGTATGAATGCAAATTTTACAAATTTTGGTATATGACCATAGATACCAAAGTTACTAATAGTAACCATTATGGAACTATTTTGACTTATCACTATATACTATGTGCTGATAATAATTGATAATAATTTAACAATAATATTATTTTACCTATTTTTTATGTACCTAAATAGTTATATTACAAGCAGTCCCTAAAATATTCTGATTTTCGTACTACATATTTAATCCATTTTTCTTTGAATGACCTTTTTTATTTTTATCATCAACATTATAATATTTAAAAATGTAGAATTGTCTAATTTTATTAACAGAATTACTAATTTCGTACTACACAAAGTATGTCGTACTACATACAATTTTAGAAGCTGATTACAAGTATAATATGGTACTCGTATTTAAAATTGTTACTTAAGTACCATAACTTTAAATATATTATATTTTTTAAATAAATAAAATAAAAATTTACATTTTATTGTATTATTTATTACCTACCTAAATAAGTACATTTAATGATCACAAAAGACTATGGTCATATTGTTATAACAATTTATCTACCTACCTACTTATTACCTAACATAATATCTTGTATTTTTTTTATGAAGTTTAGACATTTAATTAACTAGACATAACCTTTGTTGAAAGTGTTGAAACACTATTTGGAGGAACAATCAGTGTTTATGAAATTATAATTTGTTCACATTTATACATTTTAATTTATTGCTTGGTCCCCCCCCCTCCGACCACTCTTTGAGTTGGTAATTTTTTTAATATACACCCCCCTCCCCAAACATTTAACTTAAAACAGCTTCTGATTTTACACGGTATTTTTATCCTTACATTGAACCATTAATAATAAACATATTCATATATTATTGTTATATAATAGGTACAAAAGAATCAACTAAAAAAGAATTAGCAAAGAACTGATTGAGATGGAAAAAAAACTGTAATTCAACTTTTAGGTTGAAACACACCAGAGAGATATGTAGCGATAGGTTAATTGTAAAAAAAAACAATGCTGCTAATTCACTAATTAAGGGTCAGGATTCTTTTAAATATTTATTTTAATTAATATGGTGTATATAAGAATTGCTGAATTAGTTGTTTATTATATTACTCCAGTCTGGGCAAGTTAACAATATTTTTTAATTCGTTAAGAAGTTAATTAAAAATAATATAAGCTAAGTTAATTTAAAAGTTACTCTTATAATTGTATTAACTTTTAAAGTTAAAAGTTAATTTTGAAAAAAAAAAATTAACTTAATTTAGTTAAAAGTTAAAATTTCCTAATTAGAAAAAAAGGTTGATATACCTATCTATCGTAGAAAGGTAAAAAAGGATGGTTATTCTTTACGCTCAAAAAAAAACTACTGGGGATTTCTTCTGCCTGAAAAAGTGTATACATGTAAAAATAAAAATATAACACGTCATTTTAAAACCCATGCATAAATAAGAAATAAGAAAATAATTTCTAACTTCCAAGATACCTACATTATTGTTTGATTCACACTAATTTAGTATAAAATAATCAGTATCTATCACTTCAATATATTTTCTATACTGGATAGGCATAAATACTAGCCTCCATGTAGTTAAAAAGATCAGGCTCAGCCCAATTTACGGCCAACGTCGAGTGTATATATATATATATGTCGAAAATATTTAAATACATTTTATTTTAATAATTTAATTATGTTGTGGCAAAGATACTAGTTCAATTAATTACATATGCTTCTATGTTTACAGTAATAAATTTACTTTTCTGGCATTCTTGACACTCAATACACTTTGTTTCTATAAAACTGTCCACACTGTGTATACTGTGTTGAATATTGATTTTGCCATCAATTACTGTAAATATTATTACTTCATAACTATGTTCCAAAGAAATATTTTTACACAGGACATTTGTGCATTTACTAATTTTTGTGTATGACGGTATACCTTTTAACAAGATTTTTCGAGTAGCTGTTGATGTTATAGTATTCATTGCATCAATTAATGTAAGACCACCAATTAGATTATTTACACTTGCCTTAAAATGTGGAAATAATAATTGTATGCGCTCCTGGTATATTTTTCTTCTCTCTTTAGTATTTAACATACTAAACATAAATTTTCTTGTACTATTTCTGGCTGATAAACTGGATAAGAATTTGTGAAAATAATCACTATCTGCAGCTGCACTGCCTAATATATTAAGTAGGGAATCTACAGAGCAACTATAATTCAAAATCACCTTTCCTAATCCTGGTATAAAATGTGGTTTATTCTGAAATAAATTACCATTTTTAAGAAAAGTAATAAAATTGACTGAATTTTTTTCATTTAGATTAATATGGTCAAATCCTGGTTTAGCTACAAGATTTGATTTTGCCGATCGAACATTTGATGCTATTTTTTTCCTTTCCCATATTTCTTTTGCTGTAGATTCTTCATTATTATTATGGCATTTTAAACATATAAGTGATTCTTCATAGCCTTCCTCACTATTTGTCTGCTTTATAAAAGAGTCAAAAAGGTGAACAGTTTTATCACAAAACACATAGTAGTTGCCAGTTGGAAAATCACCATTTCTACACATAAAACAATAAAGAATATTGTCACACATTTATTATTCTTAACCACGACTTACAACTGATACCATCATCACTTTCTTTTCTAAGTGTATAATTAGTTTTTTCAATATTTTCATAAATTTCACTATCATCAGATCCTACACATTTCTGAGAAGATAAATGGTTTCTCCTACCAACTATATATGTTTCAGCTTGCAGGTCAATAGTATTGCCATTAGGTTCTGTCCATTGGTTATAATTTAAAGAAGGTCCGTTTTTTAATAAACTAGGTTTAGTTAAGTGATCACCTTTATAATAATTTATTAATTTTTCAACAAAGTTGTCAGGTCTTATAGGCAAGTTTTCATTTGTGAACACCCTATTTTTAAGATGGTTAAAGTTGCTCTCAATTTTACTGCTTGAAACTATGACATTGCCATAGCCAAAGCTTTTTTTTCATTATTCCAGACCAACAAGGGTATAACTTCATAATATTGATAATCATAGGAACTAATTCTAATAATATGATGATTTGTTTTTTTTATACAGTCTTTAAGAAAAGTTTTGCTTAATGCACAAGGCCTTTTTGTTCCATTTTCTGTTGGGTTTATCAAAAGACCATGACTTTTGCTATATAAAAATTTAAAAATTGCTTCTAATATCATTTGTGCTTCTTCCAAATAATCACAAAAATGCAATAGAGCTATCGATCTTACATAAAATAGTTTGGTTCTTCCATACTTTGAATTTGTAAGAGGACTCCATTTACATATTATGAAATGGTTACTATCATTTCTAACATAACAAGATGGTATATTTTCATTATTTATATTTAAAATTAATTTGTAACAATGTTAAAATGAAAACAAAACAATGTTTTCCAAGGATTCACATTTTGTAAATGTTTTTATAATGGCTGACATTAGAGCTAATGATACAAACTGTTATTTTTGGAATACGAATACCACGTTTTATCCAACGTTTTAACCAAATAGATATAGCCAAATTTTTATGTTGTTCAAAAATCATTTATAATGCAGTAAATGTAATATTTTCAACTTCCATTACACCTTCATAAAGAAACAAATGACTACTCTGATTACTACCAAATCTTTTTATTTTCCTGCAACACCCACCAGTACCATCGAATGCCATACATGGGACATTTACTTTAGAATAATAATTTTTGTAAATCTGTAACTGAAGGTTACTCCAAAAATAAATAAAATAATGGTCATATCCAATATCCCGAATTGCAGTTCCGTAAGTTGTGTGATGTTTCATAATACCAAGAGAAATTATTGAATTAAATCTTTCTGCTGCTAAGGCTTTACTATTAGCAGTTCTGAGACTTGCAGTATTTGGTATCTGAGCAGGCACACAATTTCCTATGACATAAATAATAATAATAAGATTTTACATTTAAAATTATAAAAAAAATAGGATTACAAATATATTTTATTTAAAATATATATTTTTTAATGTACCAGTTAAGTGTTAATATGA
This sequence comes from Pemphigus obesinymphae, assembly GCA_025469235.1. Lineage (NCBI taxonomy): Eukaryota > Metazoa > Arthropoda > Insecta > Hemiptera > Aphididae > Pemphigus > Pemphigus obesinymphae. The sequence continues at coordinate 20,083 of JAIPRL010006515.1, forward strand.
AATAAATTAATTTTTGGTTTTAACCATCAGTCATCAACCGATTGGCTTCAATGCTGATATAAACTGGATTAAATGGATTAAAATATTGGCTCAACATTGTAGTCAATCCTCGACTTCGTTTTGACCCTATTAATTAGCATTAATTTATGCTTTTTTTGTGTCAGATTTCAAATGATCCAGTATATGCGCATTTCATTATAACTCTAAAAATATATTTTTGCAAATTATAAATCTAAACTATGTATACAATTTCTATAAAAAAAACTCATTTGGATTTCATATCAGGTATATCTTTCACAACACCATCAAAATTGATTCACAATCGAAACATCTACCTAAAAAATTGTACCCACTTAATTTAACCTGAGCTTTTTTAAACACCAGAGAGCAAAGAAGTCTAGTATGTAAGAAAAAATATTCTTGGATAACATTTGTTCGTTCATAAGGTGACATTAATTTATAAGATTTTTGTCTATGCTTTTCATTATAGGGCCTATATTGTAGCTGAATAGCCTGCCATTCTATAACGGAAAATGATATTGAAAAAGCTATACCCTTGCCATTTTTTTCTTCATCTTCAGAAGTACTTGAGAAACTCACTAAAAAAACAAATAAATACCATTAATATAAAATTATATACAAATACTATTGATTATTTATTAACAATTGACATATTGATTTATATAGTATGAAAAAGTTTTTTTTTATATAGAATGAAAATGAATAAATGATAAACCATTCAATACTTTCTTCCTGTATCTGTAACGGTGATTTAATTATTCCCAATATTTTTAGAAGATGGTTTTGGTTCGTGGCAATACGTACACGAATGGACCCAAGTGTAAATATTTCATTACATTTAGAAAAAAACAATTTCCGAAATTTTACTCCAAATTTTACATTAACAGCAGTTATCTCTAATAAAATATAAATCAAATATTATCTATTACTAAATGCAAACTATAAAATTTTAATAATTGTTGAAGGTGTTATTAAAAAATAAACCGTGAATATCTGTATATATAGCATAATATAATGGTGAACATATAGAATACAATTTTAAGTTTATTTTTCGGTGGGAAAGGTATGTATTTATTTACCCCTCATTGAGTTTTTCATATTAAGTATTATTTTGTACTAAATTGAACTAATAATTAAACAATTAATAGTTCATAATATTAAAATTCTATAATTAATCAATGCATATATACATTTATATTTTATATTTTATGGACTTAAAAATTCATATTTTTAATAATACTGTTGACGCGCATATTATATATCTGTTTTCCTTATCAATAAGCAATTAGCGCGGTATTTTTTCTCCGACCGGGCCGATATGTAGTCCGTTCAGTGTGTATTTTATATTATACGTCTGCGTTCAACACTGTCGCTGCCCCAAGTAAATAAAGAAAGTATAATTATTTATACATTTATTAAAAGGCTTATTATTTATAATAAGTAAATATCTATACAGTTCACTATATTCTTGAAGGCAACAAATATATTTAAAAAAAGGTGAACGTTGCTTGTCGGGTGTCAGTATAGGTGGAAGCACTTCACTTATTGCACTGCGTACTTTTGTTGAATGTAGTATAATATACATAACTATGAATATTAGTTATGTATTTATCAGTATCTATATTGAGCAAATGTAGGAATAAATTATTTAATGTGACCTTATGTATATTATAAAATATGATATATGTTTCTAATTGCTCAATTATATAGGGTACATAATTATTACTATATTATATATTTAGTAAATTTTATTGAGTGTCAATCCAGTAGTTATTATTTTAGTTTAAATATCAATTATTGATATCATATTCTAACAATTCATGTAAAAAGTAATATATTTTTAAAGATTACATGTAAAATCTTATTATAACTAATAGATATTAGGTCCAATCAGTGTAAACAGCGACACTAGCGGCGTTCGCAGCTGGTGTAAAATGTACGTTCATACTAGTGTTGGTCGGCGGCGGAGAGTATTGACACCTGATAATCCATCTTGGCGGTACCTATATTATACTATACTGAGTTGGCATAATGGATTTTAAATTATGTCTACACGTTAGTTATCAATTTTATAATGATACGGTGTTTCTGTAAACGGTTGATTGCAAGGCCAAAGCTGAGAAAGAAGCCACGCCCCTTGCGCACAAGTTGGCCGTCCACTACTGACCTTATAGTGAACAGAGTATAGATCTGCTATCGGCCATGTACATCCACTGCCTCTATGAAACAACATTCACTATCAGGTGGAAAATTTCCACACTAGTTTTGCTACACAATGGGCTGAATAAGCCTGTAACGGACCCGTCCAATAAGCCTGCTGGAAGCTTGTGAACATTGTAAACATCTATTTACACGGGTGCTACATAAAATACCAACCATCTGTTGTTCCGAAACATTATTATCCAAATCAAAAATAATTTGTGTTTATCACAATTATTTGTAGGTATTATTGAATGTACAAAATATCAAACACATTTTCACGACACCTGTTATAGGCTGCAACGTATACGGTACATATATAATAATAAGGGAATCATAGAATGTCGTAAGATCGTGATGACGAAACAGTATATTTTCATTATAATAAAACGAATATATTGTAATATGTAAAATTATATTAGCATATTGTTGTTTTCAATTTAAACCAGATTCATAATTTTGTGCCTCAAACCTATTTTAGATCAATTTTTATATTACGGACAGACTGGATAGAACCAGTAATTATATAGTAATAACTAGGTTGTTCCTTAAATATAGAGGTTTATTTTATTTTTTGGAATTTTGAATAATAGATATTATTCCAATATATATAGTAATAATGTATATGAAATTTGGTGAGCATCAATTAAGATTAAGGCGTACCACAAAAGAGTTGAAATTTTGCTTTTAAGGGTAGTTTTTGAGTTTTTCGCAGATTTCAAACGAAATAGTGCATTTACAATAAAAATATATAGAACATAAATTGTAGATATTTTAATATTATAAAATAATTGTAATATGTAAAATTCGCCTGAAACGTAAACTTTTGTAATAAAATAGAGAAACTTAAAATTATCCTAGTATTGTTAATATTTTACTTTAATTCATTATTTACAGTGTATCTCATAAAAAATTTGAATTGACACAAAATATAACATAACAAAAGTTATAGTTCATTAAATGTTGTAAAAAAGTTTATTAAGTGTATTCGAAGAAAAAGTATAATTTAACGAGTACATTTTATATTGGTATAATAGATATATATATTACACAATTTAATATTACCTATAATATATTAATATATATATATATTCTTTATTTCGTTTCAATGTTTCTTTATTATGATCTGGAAATTGTTTACGATAACCATAGACGACTTGCAATAAGTATTGTTTTTGGTTTTCATCTTTTGTAATTTTGTCATTGTAATCTTCTATTAACTTTACCACTCTCTCGACGACATTATAAACAACTGGTATATTTTGTATCAATCCTACAGCTTTAATGAAATGTTCATTACATTTCCAAATTGATAGATCTATATTTAAAAATTCAGTATTGACAGAAAATCGTTCGAATAATTTGTTAGAACTTTTACATATAAAATCTTCAATCTCTTTTATTTTAAATTTCGTCGGCATATTGTGGTAATTGTATAAAACGTTTGGTATTATCAGAAGGAATATCTTCATTTTTAAAAGCTTTTACCATTTTCCTTTTCGTATCAATACTTATATTTTTATCAATAAAATATAAAGTGGATGCTTTATATATCAGGTGATAAATACCATAAATGATTGCACATTTGTTTAACAGTTATTTGTGATATTTTTTTATGAATTAAATTTTACTTTAAAAGACTTTTAAGAAAATATCAATCTTGGAATGGTACTTTAAAAGGCACGGCTACGTCAAACCAAACTTTAGTGTAAAGACGAACTACAAAAATACTTGTTAGAGCTATTTTTTCATACTCAGTTAAATGGAACTGCTTTCGAAATAAATATATTTTTAAACTCTAAATGGCTGTCCATCGAGCATGATGATTAGCTCCAGGTAATCTAAAAAAAATTCCACGAGGAGGAACCCCTCCTAGAAAAATAACTGTCAATTCTAATAACTCTTTATACTCCTCTATTGAGTGGTTTTCCTTAAGACAATTAAGAGAAAACAAGAGAATATCATCTTGGACGTATATTAGTGATTCCATTACCTATTCATTTTTTATACCCGATTCATAATTATTAGAAATTATATTAGTCCAAGCAGTTTTAAATCATTTAAAATTGTATATATCTGGACCCGACGTTATTCCAAATTTTTCATCAAAAACACACCTTAATATAATTCATAAGTATGATGACGGCATGGAAAATATAAAATATCGTGCTCTAATAATTTTTCTAATAAAAAACATGCCCCGTTTCGACTACTTGTATTTGATGCGATAGTATCGAAACAACATGTTTGTACTTGGTGTTTTATACACCAATCTTCAAGTGTTTGATATACTGCCTGGCTTGGTGATCTCCAGTTGCAGTACTTAATATTGGGACACCTAATAGTTGTTCACGCCCGTTAAAAGAGGCAACTACAGGAAGCGTATCAACTTTCGTCTTACCTGTTAATGCGGGAAGGAGCTCTCCATCCCAATATATAACAACTACTTCGTCTTTGGTTAAAATAATCTCTACGAATTGTTTCAGCACGCTACTTTCTAAGTCGTAATCGAGAACGCCAAATGGATGTCCTATTTATTATAAGCTTATTTGTATCGATACTCAATGATTCTACAGTAGCAAATGTATATAAGTTGTTTGTGAAAATATTATTTCCTATTTTATCTTGAAAACTATGGTGTAAGATTAATCATCCAATCTATTATTTTTTAAATTTATCTATGGTGTGGCCTAATTCTGGACTTACATGCTGTTCAGTATGGTCCCCAAACAATGATCATAAAAACAATAATTTTTAATATAATAATGAAAACTATACTACCTACATTTAGAAATAAATAATATGTAGGTATACCTATTTCTTTAAAATTAACGCAATGTATAAAATGGTTTTTAAATTAAAATTATTTTATTGTTACAGAAATAACACAGTTTCATCAAAATTACTAAACTTCTCTTAACATTAAGGTTTTATACCCTTGGTAAGCTGTTGGAGATTTTGCTGGTGTTAGTAAATCATCAACTTGTATAATAGTAAAATAAGTGAACATTCCTCTTGCATCATAAAGGTCATTATACATACATCTTCTACAAACTCCTGAAGAAGTCGAAAATGTAATGGTCAGGTTTTATAGTATTATTAATTTTCCACCTGTGATTGGTGTAGTGGACTGTACACACATTAGAATACAATCGCCTCATAAATTCATTATATTTAGATACTTAATTAGTTTTATAAATAATTTTTACGCAATTATTTTTTAAGTTAATTAAATTAAACTGGTTTGTAGGTGGAGAACCAGTTGAGTACTTCAGGAATCGCAAAGGGGTTTTTCTTTTAACATTCAAATGATATGTGGTTCTACATTAAAAATTCAAGATATAGTTGCTTGATTTTCACATAATCAAACCATATTTAATAATTCTATTAAACGACAAAAATTTGAAACGGGAGAATTGGACTCTAAATTACTATTTGCGCTAGTGGTTATGGTGTAACGAAGTACGTTATTTTACCATTATTACGTACTGTTATAAATTCGGAGAGACTTTTTAATGAATCAGAAATTAGAACAAAGAATCCTATTGAAAGGTGTTTCTGTGTTTTAAAGAGACGATTTCCTTTATTATCTTTATAAATGAGAGTTTCATTAGAAACAAAACAGTCAATCATAGTATCGATTGCTATTTTACATAACATTGCTATATTTGAACGAGAAGAAGTACCACCAATAGATGCGAAATTGGTTTATTATCATAATAATATAGAATATTTATATGTAGATCCTATTATTGTAAATAACATACAAAATTATATAACAAAACGTCCATTAATTAATAATCAATTTAATATGTAAATTATATAGAAAAAAACCTATTTATTAATGTTTCATTAAAATTAAAATTAAATATGTGTTTTAAGTTTAAAGTTGTAATTTTTTTTTGTTTAATTAAATTTTTGTTAAAAGAAGTTATTTTTTCAATTCAAATAACTTGGATTCTTGTTTCATTTGAGATTCATGTAGATTCTTCATGAGATTCATTGTATTTTTCAACTATAGGAGAACCAACTCTATTTTTTTTTTTAATGTCAAGACTGAAAATTTTTATTGGTTGTAGATGCTAGGGCCGCTCGTTCAAACCTTTTATAAAGAGTAGTGTGTGGTTCTGAAAATAATTACAATTTTTATAATTATGATATAAAAGCTAAAATGAAATAATAATAGTGAATAATGGCTGTAACACTACGGTTACTGACGCCACTGGTTTAGCTGGGTCGCCAACCTATGATCCGTAAAACACCGTACTGGTGAAGGAGATCATAGGATTTTGAGAATAGGTGGTCTAGTAAGCAAAGAAAAAAGTACTTTTTTAAATATATAGAATAAAAATGTTTTTATATTTTTTTTTAAGAAAGTTTGTCGCCGAGAAAGCCTGTGGCATAAAACTCGGACAAAAATAATAATAATTTGTATTATTACCATAAAGCCTAAATATTACATATATTAAAAAAGAAACCTCATGAGAAGGGCCGTCGATCCATTGTAGTCGATCGGACAATTACACCTACTGATACCGGCCAAGGTTATACTTATAAAATATTGAAAAATATTACCCGACGTGCAGGCTGTGCCATGCGTCGTTCTTGCCGCCGGCGACGCTCACCGCGGGAGGGACTTTCGGCCACTACTCCATCTTTATGTTATACATGTT
>JAIPRL010006516.1:0-26974 GCA_025469235.1 Pemphigus obesinymphae
AAAGTCCCTGGACTGTTTTTCTCTTTCCTTAGCCAGCCTGTACACTTCTTTTTCCCCTTCTTTAGTTCCTAACCTCTCATACAACTCATCATATTTCTTTAATTTAGCTTTACTCACTGCAATTTTTACTGCTTTAGATAAACTTTTATACTCTACCCAATCCTCCCTCTCTCTGTTTTTCTGCCATTTCTTAAACTGTATTTTTTTCTTTGATATTATCTCCTGTACTTCTTCTGCCCACCACCATGTTTGCGTATCCTGTGACATATTACCTCTACTCACGACCACGACTTCCTTAGCAACTTTCTTAACACCCTCTGCTACCTTTTCCCACGGCAACGAAAAACATAAAATAATAATAATAATAACAATATCGATACCTACGTACGAATCTCCGTCGTCGTTCGTTCTTGGTTTCGTCTTCGCCGCCGACGTTTCACATAATAATGGTGGCCATCAAAAGTTTCGTGTATTTTTCGTTCTCGGATCGTCCCAAAGTGTTGAAGGTTCACCAAGTGCGATATTATGTAAGTATGACGAACTTAAGATTATAGTATGTACTGGAACCGACGGATTAATACGTGCGGACAAACTGTTACGGTAAACATCAAGGTGGACGTCACACGTTTGACCAGATCAGGGGTTCAAAAATATTACCTGAACAATGTGCGACTTTCACGTTATCACGGATATTATTAGGCTAATCGGTGTTTTTCCGGGAGTTATTACAAATCTGCGCTTCCGGGCGGCGGCGGCGGCGGCGGCGGCGTAGATGAACTGGACGGGTTATACACACACCGCGGTGTTATTATCGTGCTCGTCGATACACTTTATCGTCGCATTATATCCGTATTGTAAGTATACGTATCCCGAACGAAAAACTGACAATATTGCCGTACAATACTAGTATAGGTATATGTATACGGTGACCGTGGTTGTTGCGACCACCTCTCGACCGGACTAATTATGTAAACACACTGTGAAAATTAAATATGCCCGCCGAAACGTGTACGACACCGAGGATAATGTTATAGATAATGTATTGTAGTTGTGTACGGCAACAACAACAATGATAATAATAATAATAATAATAATCTAGTACCCAAGTACTCGTGCGAGGATTTTAACGAACGTTTATTGTATACGACTACGCACAATACCGTCGAAACGAGTATATAGATAGGCGCGTACCGATGAGTGACACGAGTAGAATATCGAATTTTTTTTTTTTGGCCATCCAAATCAAGTCGAATTTAATAACGTATGTTTATCAAAATATAACTGAAATACTTATGTGACGCATGTGATTTTTTCGCTTAAAAACCAATACGAGGCTGCAGTGTTTTCATTTCCGCGGTCCGCGCCCATAGACGGTGTTTTTCTTGGGGGGGGGGGGATAATGTGAAATTAATCAAAACTCAATGAAATTGAATGATGAAAAAATTAGTCGATACTAACCCTTTCAAAACTACAGTATTTATTACCCTGTAAGATATACAAAATACTCGATTTTTTCCGACATCACAGTTGTCGTATTCATTAATATTATAAACATTACGAATACGGCACGTACCTAGTACATTATTTTTACGGTAAACCCAATATAGTGGATGTAAAATTTTTCAAATCAATACAAGCATACAATATTATCAGGAACAGGTACATTCATCCAAAACCTCAGCTTTAATTTGGTTTCATTCAAATTATAATTATTAGGTATTGTTTATTTTTTATTTTTTTTTTTGTTTTTTTACTATGACGGCTATGAACTGGACGACCGTAGATAATCGAGAACATACACTTTAGAGTTGAAAGTTATAACTCGATCGATCAATCTGTGATCAAATAGTGAAAAGTTCAAACTAAACCGATGTTTCGGCACGTTTCTTTCAGTCGGACCTATAATATAGTGTTTTGTACTGGTCAGCTCGGTCGAAACCACGATTTTCATTGCTTTCGGGATTTAACCGCGTAATACACATAACAATATATATATATATATATATATATATCAGGGGTATTGGGTATACGCATATCAGAAATCGAATTCTCCGTTTATGGTGCACGTTTCGTTTTATTCCTTATTTTGTATATATTATAGGTACTATGTGCACTCTGTCCGGGCAAAGGTTTGACGGTTGTCGAGTGAACCGTATATACAATATATTATAATATATATGTATATATATATATACGAGTATATATGCACACACACGCGCGAGTATAATATATAAGTACACCGCGAAAATAGCGAGTTAAATTTATTCAAAAGGAATGTAATACGGAAAATATACCGATTCGTTACGCAAAACGCATATAGCTTCCGTCATTGTCAATGTTCGCTCTGAGCCGTAATTCTCCTAAACTGCAGGCGGTTTACGCGGGAACTTTATATTTATGACTAGAATTTCGTTTCCGATACGCCTCCCCCACCCTCCCAAAGTACTTGAACGCACTATGTAAAGTAATCTGCCAGATCTGTTCGGTATCCATTCAGCTACTATATTATATAGCTATATATATATATATATATATAATATATATAATATACGTGTTGAAAAAAAATAAGTAAAATAAGTAAAATATATTACCTATTATTATTATTATTATTATTATTATTATTATTAAACTCTCTGTAATGTAGGTTAGGCAGTGCACGGGAATTTTGAGAATAATTTTTACGTCTAAACGTCCGCAAATGCGAAAATTCGTCGTGTAACGTTACGTATTTTTGTAGTTATAGGTACCTATCGCGCGAATTAAGATGTACAGGATGCCGAACGGCGATCTATTATCATTATTTTACCCGGTCTGAAATGTTCTTTTTACTCGATTTCACTTGCAGCGCTAAACGATGACGGCGGTGAATTTCAGACTAACGCGGTAAATAAAACTCAGTTATCATCACCACAGAATAATAAAATATTAAGTTCGATTGAAAAATTGTCCCGGATTCTGAACAAAATTGTCACACTGTGTATTAGTTCACAATCCACCACCGCAACAAAATAGCGTTATAAGTCAAATTGGGAAAAAATGAACATTCTGTCTTCACTTGATAAGTCCTGTGTATCTTAATTCGTGAGTTATACTTGTTTACGGAGGGCAGGTCCATCTCAATGAACGTTAAATCGCAAAGTCAGAAATTATTGACGTAAAACAATAATCGACACTGCGTGTTTATTTTAGAGCGTTCATTCCTGAATTTAAAAAAATACATTTTAATTTTAATTAAAATCAGACAGTGTACCTAGCCGCGACCGCCGTTACCCGCGATGGGAATACCTAATTTTCCACACAACCGTGGTTAATGAAGGACAGCATCGTATACCGCGGTCGCGTATTGACAGTCAGTGTAGTACCTGCATAGTGTTACTGCCAAATGGTACGATATCGGTGGGGGATTACGATTATTTAGAGACAAGTACGATGCCCCGTCAAGCCCTTTAGTGGATCATGAAAAATACAATCTCTTTAAAAACAATGAAGTGAAAATATGGATTTATATTTATTGTTCACTTATAATTTGTCGGAAAACCACGGAAGTCTTAAGGTCAACCATGTGTTTTTTTTATCTCGTTATTTCGGCTTATCATAAGTCGTTATTATGAATTCGAACTTATGTCCCACATACAGGATATGTATGTATATTATATTATATTATACCTATATTAAGGCTAGCTTTTTTGAGATAAATTGGAAAAATTTTATACGAATGACCTTTTTTTTTTTTATTTTGCTTATTTTCACATAGCACAATTGTACAATGACAAGTAACTACCTAGGAACGATCTTTTCGATAAGAAATACGACCTTTTAAATATTTCCGCCCATATTTTTGATCTCTATTTTTTGGCAGCATTACCTACTCATAATATTCAAAGACCACACAGTTTACTCGGAAACAATAAACGTATAATTTTATTAAAGTCTTCGTTTTACGTTACCAACTCGTTATTTTTTTTCTCGTAAAAAGAATACTGTTAATTATTATAATTTCTGGTACACTCCAGACGTTTCGCGTAATTAGTTCTTCGTTCGGATCGTTAGCTTCTCGGACAAAATATTAATATGCGATTGTAAAAGTATAAGATGACGGATAATGAAATTCGAAAAAAAATCTACGCTATGCGGAACGGAATACGAGTAGGAAATGTGTATAATATATCCACTAACCTAGCTGTATACAACCGTTGTATTATATTTTATGAAATTATCCATGGCCAATATATAATACCGACGGGCAATAAAAAATGTCACGTAAAATACGGGATTATTTTGAATTATATAAAACGATAAATATCCAGTGTCTTACTTATGTATCACTTTATTGTATATATGTAATTTATGTACGCATTCCTGTAAAACACCGTTCGGGGTTTCACCCCCGTTTGGAGGCTTACACGTAAAAATTAATCGTAAATACTTATACTGGCTCGCAAGGTTTTTTCCTTTTGTTTCTCATTTCCTGCAGTATTCGATCGCGATTTCGATTTTCGCGTGAACCAAATATTACTAAAAAAAACATCGATTCCGTTTCGTGTTTATTCGCAAAATGTCATGATTATTATATATAATTATATTTGTCATCATCTACTGTACATTACAATATACATCATAGTCGTGTTAAGTTCGCAAAACTCGAGTTTCGTTTTTTTTTTTCACCGTTTTCATCACGCTCTAGAAATTCGGTTCGTCAGCTATACTGCAGCGTATAGTAGATAATGTGGAGTGCATACTCGACAGAATAAAGGGTGTCGGCGAATGACGATTTCATCCCGTGTGACATTTACTTCAGTCCCTTTAGCGGTCGTTGTAATCAGACCGTGCACGTGCTTTGAAGTCGCCATAACAGGTTTATAAAAACTTGCGGTATGTCGAGAGGACCCGGCAACGGCGGTAGCACGCATTTTGAAATCGGAATATAACCAGATAAATCCCTTTTAACCTTTGAAAATTCGCTCATCGAAATAAAGTCAAAAATATTCTTGAAAATTCTCGAACAGCGACGAATCTCATTATTTTATTATGGATATCGAGTACTTACCTATATATATATATACTACAGTAATCGGTTAAAAAGTCCTATATAAAAAATAGTTTGACAAAAAGTCCCTTTTCAAAAATAGTTGGACGGTCGGACAAAATGTCCGAATTATATATATTTTAGAATTATTATTTTATAAATAAAATTATACTTGGAAAAATAAAAATATATATGGGTATTAAATCTAATCATTAGTATCTACTATATGTTCTGTTCTTCTATGCCTCCTTCCCATGTTTTATTATTATTAGTCAATGAATAGCATATACTATGTAGACTTGAAATGTCCACTGAATATTTACTTTGAATTTATATTTACCTACCTACGTGATAAAATTATTAAAATGTCCTGATCACATCTTGGTAATTTATTAAAATTTAAAATGTTGACATTATATTTTATGAATGTATATTAAATGTTTTTACACTTTTTCGGGTAGAATGAGTATATGAGTAATAGGTTAAATATTTTTTTGATAAACAATTAATTCTTATTGCTATTTTAATCGGAACGTTTTTCGATATTTTTCCAAAATAGTTTTACTAAGCGTGAAGGAAAACTATCGGAAATAACCGAATATTATTATAAATTGGAAAGTAATATAGTTTACCGAACTTGGGGTTCGAATGCAATGATTTATACAATAAATCTACTATATAGTATTGGATACTCAGTAATCGTGTTTTGTCGTGTTTGAAGATTGTTTTAATGTGGCAAAGGTACTTGAACGAAATAAAATGAAAATAAAAAATACAACTTTGAATAAATCTAAATTAATGTACGTATAGTATGCATATTGTAGGTCATTATCGTTGTCTGAAATCGTCTTCGGTCTCTCGTTTACGTATTAATATATTTACCAACACAGCTGCTGTGCTCGATAGAAATTGAATGTTTAATTGGAAAATAAGTAAATATTTTTTTTCGTCGTCTTACGTTCGTTGATTAAATCAACTGAACGAGGATGACGATGGAATTTGAGCAGATGAAATTTGTTTGCTATCCTTTTCTTTCTTGTATATAGGAAGATGAAGAAATATATATATATATATATATATAGTATATCGAATATATAATTGGTATTAAGTATATACCTAATTTAGTTTGACTTAAGACACGCCAAGTAGGTTATGATAAAGACGGAAACTTTTTCGATAATTACTCATATTTATTACACACGACGATATTCACCATCGCACCATACCTGTCGTGTTTCTTACTTTTAATTGTATGTAATTTAATTTTAATTTATAGCAGAACTTGATCACTTGGTATTCTATCTATCCAATTTATTCTATAAAATCGCCTATAGCACCATATTTCCGACACTTCCATAGACTTATCTACTTTTTCAATATATGTGTATGCTTCTGCTGTAGGTATATAATGCCATCGTAGTCACATACAAGTTCTACATTTGTATTTATTCACGATAGGATCTGTTGTTGGTCATAAAATACTTTCTTTACGATTATAGCATTGATTTTACCTGAATGCGTGACTTTATTATTTACATTTTTTGTGTTTTATTAGCATTCATTTTTATGTTATATCACATCGCTGTACAATTTATTTCTTTACAATTTTCTGTAGGTAATACTTTTTATGGTTTCAAAATTAACACTTTGTCATCTGAAAATTGAATTGTCTTGATCTGGATTTCATGCTTATTTGTTTAATTCATCTTTTAGCTTTTAGATTTGATATGATTTTCAATAAAATTTCAAACTCTTCTCATGTTACTTGTTAATGGAAGAATTTGGTCTCTTTACATACTATTGTGTTGCGATTGGTAAGTTCCTTTATATAACTCACCTTATATTACACTATACTCTCTATATCTCTAGATTTTCAGTTTACTATAATTCCACCCCCTGATTATTCATTAAGCTTTTGAAACTTCTTTGTATTATATTTTTACTCAGTTTATTTATTTTCACATGATTCTTATCATGCTTCCCACTTTTCGGTAGAATTTGCGTTTCTGAACATCACGCTTCCCACCAGGAATCTCGGGCCTTTTTGCACTCTCTGTCCGATTTATTTTTAATTTCTTGTACATTACTATCCTATGTTCTATTTTATTATTCTTCCGTCTCTTTCTTTGTTCTATTTTTACTAGCGATTCAGATGTAACCTAGTGTTTCCGTTTTTCCTGAGTGCTAAAATCTAGTAACGATTCTTCGGCTCTTTCAGTCACTTTTATCTCAATTTATATATCATTATGAAATGTTATAATTAGAGCTTATATCAGCTCTAGAGTCAGTTATTTTATTACTTTATTATTAGAGCATATTCGGTAGCATTATGCAGTTATATTTATAGGTAATCTAATTTGTACTTAAATCTCCTTAATCAGACCATATATATATATACTACCTTTTCTTATGAACTCCATTTCATATATTTGTAATTATATAACTTATCTGTTGGTAAAATTCTATTAACCTCTATAATTTCTGATTTCTAGCACATATAATATTGATCCACGATGTTATCGTATTTGCCTTCGCCCACCTTAGCGTGCAAGTCTCCTATTGTTACTATAACGTTATCATCTGCTATAGTTGATGTAAGAGTATCTTCTATTACTTCATATATTTCTTCTATATCCTCACCGCTATGTATAGTGATATACTGATAGGCATGTAAACTTGAATCATTCAATCAATGGTTTGTATTGTAAAACCATTGTTAGGCTGGGCCCACATTACTCGTTCGTTGCAAATCTTTGTCGTGTTTATTTAATTATACACAAAACGCCAATTAAATTTTCTACTAAAATTAATTCACCACGAAATTACTAAGACTATAAGAATATCATAAAGTGTATTTGTTTTCCACTTATGTTTGTCAGCGACCTGTGAGAAGGCGTGCCGGGCATTTACGTTTGGATAACGTCTTGTTCGAAACGTATATATTATTTTTACGACAATGATCATTAAAAGTTTATTTAATTCGGTTTACCGTTCCGGATAAATTGGTTTACTTATAATTTTTTTATATATTATATAATAGATACTATATTAGAATTTAAACCTTTAAGTTTTGTGTAGTCTTTTGTAAATGACATACATTGTAAATAAGGAGATTGGAGTTATAAAGGTTTTTTCGACTTCTGTACCGGTATCGGATCTATTAAAGCAATATTTTTAGGTTTTTGTTCTTAAAGGAATAAATGAAATAGGGATTTCGGATTTGATTCAGGGTATATCAGGTTTTGAAATAGGATCGAAACTTTTACTAAGTATCAATTAAAGGTTAAATTATAATATTAATGGGTAGCGTAATAATCGGTTAAAATTGAACAAGATAGAAAAGACCACTCTGCGAGCACGCTAAATTGTCGGTTTCTAAACTTATTTTAAACAATAATCTAAAAATATAAAACAAGACGAATAATATCTATCTCTATGTATTATAGTATCTACAGACAGATGGACGGACGGATTAAAGGTGTTTACACTAATGTTAAGAAACCTAAATCCGATTCGAATCTTTATGTTTGTAGTTTTGTATTATGCAGTAGTATACTTAGTTGATATCAAACGAATAATATAATAATTATATGGCTTGCGAAGTATACATTAATATTAATAATTTCTTAATATCTTTTCTATGCGTTTTTCGAACAAGCATTCTATTAAAAAAAAAAAAAAAAAAAAAATGTATATTAAATAAATTACAATCTGTATACCAATTCTAAATCGACACAATCATTTCTTGAAATCTGATGGTACATCTGAAATTTAAATACATTTTCTTTATTCCAAGTCCAGTTTATATCATGTTTTACCAAATTTATATTAGTAATAATAATATTGTATACATATATATATATATATATATTTAAAACCTTGTAATTTTATTCAAGAATAACGAATCTTTGTAACACGATGACGACTTATCGGAATATTTTCTCGGTTATTTATATTTTTTAAATTGTATAATTTCGTTATACATATAATTGGCTTATGATTTTCGGCGTCGAAGAGATCGAGTATTATTTTATAATAATAATATAATACAGTCTCTTTATTCGATATGAATAGGTCCGTTGTGTGTAAACTCGAAACGCGTTTTATCCGTTTAAATTTCGGAAAAGTCATATTTTTTATTTACACGCATTCAGCGCACTATGTAAATCTATCTACCACTACCGTGGTCATAATACGAGCGTTCGGAAAACATCGGCCAGGTTAATCCGGTATGGGTCCCCTATCGTCCTTCGCTCCGGCATCTCCGCAGCCGTACCTCGTCCATCTCTTCCTGCGCGCTGGTCCTTCTCGGGCCGACAAAACCTCTGGAATAATAATATTATACGCTGGCGCGGTCGTTATACCGGGACCGCGGTCACACGGTCACCAGAGAGTTATAATAATATAACGACGCGCTATATACACTTGCACAGCTGCCACTGTACTATAACCACGCCGTACGCCGACATAAACCTGACCTAACCTGCGGTAGGTATCTATATACCCACTGTTCACGTAAAATGGTTACTCCGGTATATTATCGTATTTTACTATATACGTCCACGCCAATGTGACAACTAGCAACATTTGTATTTTGCGAAATGTGTCAGCGACAATGTGTTGTCGGGTGTTTGTAAATGTTTCTATTTGTTACTGTCGCAAGAAACAAAAGTCGCTACCTATTTGTTTGTTTCGTTTTTCCACATTTATGGGAAAAACCTATCGACAAGCGCCGACACGTCTCAACGAAACCGTTATGGTTGATTGTAAGTGGATGAATTGCCAGTCGTTTTGGTTAATCAAAATGTATTGTTACATTGTTCATGTATCTTTATAGTCTTTACTTTATTATATTATCGAGTGTTTAATTAATATGAATTGGACAAACGATAAAATTATCGCATTATCGGAGTCATTAAAAAAAAAAAAAAAAAAAAAACTAAGTGTATTTGAAACTCAAAATGATGTGCTGAACACAAACGCCGAAATACGGTACAACGAGACGCTTGGAAGAAGAATTCGGCCAGTGGTTTTGGAAACGGATACAAAACACTACTAAAACACAGATACGTTGCTCATATTGAATTTATCAACAAAGTAACGTTTTCCGACTGCGCGTAGACACTATATTATCATCGGAGCAACGCGTTTCTAATTGTGGCTAATATGCATTTATATCATAAATGTGTTGCAATCGGGTGCATATATATAGTGCGTTTACGCCTAAATGTTACCGTTTGTTTTTCCCCAAGTTCCCTAGAACGGAAGGAAACAATATTGTCGACTTCAAGTGCTCACCTCCGGTGTGGACGCGAATTACCGTTCGTATTATTTTCGTTTCCATTTGGTCCGTCGGTCGCCGAGTTCGATAATGATATTATCGTCGTCAACGTTGTGTGCGTTATAATTTCTTGCCCTCTTCGACGGAATAAACGGGGGCCGAAGACGCCATTGTGCGTGTACATTATATATACGAGTATAATATATATATAAAATTACGTTATATTATAAGCTGCCGTCGGTGCAGAAACGCCAGTATAGTCGCGAGTGTTTGAGGGACGGACATAACAATGAGCCGGGGCAAAGTTTTCGGGGGGCCGTTGCCGGGCGAGGAGCGTGTCGCGCCCGGCGGTTGGCACCTTCGGGACGCAATCGTAAATTACGTTCCCATTGTATCTACGCGTCTCTACCCGTCCACCGTCTACCCCGTTTGTCGGGCCAAAAGTCACGTTCGCTAAACACCCCGTTGCCCGGTAAACATACAGGATAGGCCAAAAGTCATTTCCAATACCGATAACTACTTACTTGGACTCGGTGTATTCTATAAAGCGCCACTACTATATAGGTCTATTCACACTAGCGGACTCGGTTCGTACACAGACAATCGAATCTTGTCAGTTCCGTTTCGGCCACCAGACATCGATTTCTAATTGTTAGGATGGCGTTTTCAACACGTACTTCAATGAAAATTGCATTAATTCTTGATGAAGAGGAAGAAAGAGAAAAAAAAGACGGTAAACGAAGAAGACGGTTTTGGGTTCACCCATTGGTCCGTTACTCGTCAGGAGGAAGGAGAATATTCCACACTCTATCGACATTTAATAAACGATGACGTTAAATTTTATAAATATTTCCGTATGCCACATGGAGAATACATGGAAATTCTGTCAAAAACTGAAAATGGATTGAGAAAATAGGATGTATTTGATTCACACTTGGCGGTCGCGATCAAAAAGCTCGTGATCGCGCCGGTCTGGATCGTGCATCGACCGGTAGAGACTTGACCGAACCTGACCGTGAATTGACCGTGACCGATAGTGTGTACGATGCCAACGGATTACGTACTACCGATTCTCACCTGACCGTGACCGGACCGAACCGAGACCGCTAGTGTGAATAGACCTTATATCGTCCAATCTGCTGCTGCGGTCACTGCGGTTTTGAGGACTGCGTCCGCAATCCGACGATACCGACGACAAAAAACACCCAATCGAAATAGAATTACTGCTGCTACACCGTGTCAGAGGACATTTTCGTAAATCCATTTTCTATTTGTCCATTTTTAACAAACAGACGAAAATTAATTTGAATTATGTTTTAATAGTGAGAAATCCCTGGGTGACATCATTTCTATCGCGATGCTCCTATCGTCTTTCCATTAATTTTACCACAAATACCTCATATCAATATATAAATTTTGTAAACAAATTGTCTCTATAGTATGGAATATGGGCGTAGTGTACGATAATGTTGAAAATAAAGTCGGTTGAAATTGTTGTAGTCCATTTATATCACTGGAATGGCAAAAGTCAGACAAGAGATGCTGCCATCCCAAACAGTGACACCTGTAGATTGATTAATAGTTTCTTTCAAGAGTAATGTGTCAATTGTCCATAACCAGTAGATACAATCGAGTGTGTTGACATAATCAGACATATTGGAAATTGTTTCATTGCTTATTTTAGGAATTTACTAATATATTGCCCATGACTTCCATTAAGATTTTTATTACTTCCAAATACCATTTTGTCCGAAATGAAAACAAGTCCGATTTTCGTTCTCCTTTTTTTGGAAGAATTATTAAAATATATTGTTTATTTTTGGTTAGTTTGAGAACTAAATTAGTCATGTACTCAGTTAGGAGTATTTACTTAAATTGCGTTCCAGTTTTCGTAATTTTATAAATTATATAAAGTTTAAATTGCGTATCTAGTTGATCCAGATCCATAAAACGGTCTATAACTTAAATATTTAGTATACGTATACCATCGATTTAGAATGAAATGATTCTATCAAGGTATTTTAAAATCTACATAATTTTTTTTTTAAATAAGAAAATTATTTTAAATTTCTATTAATAACCCAATAATATTATTTATTTTTATTAAAATATTCATCTCAAAACCGGTATATAAAACCAATAAAATTTGATTTGAAACACTTAGATTCTAAGCTAGCGATTATATTATAACTTACTCCAATAAGTAGTCGAAAGATAATCTATATAGTTTATAATATATAATGATGTATATAAATTACAATATTATATAATTTTCGGAAATTATAAATGGTTCTTAAATAATACGTTTGCAAGTAAAAAATCGAATAGTTAATCATTTTCCATTAATTTAGTAGTTGATAAAAACACATTTTTTTTTATAATGAAAACTTTTTATAACCAAATTACTATTTTTTAATAACCTGAAATTCCAATATTGTCTGAACTGCATCACGTATTGTATGATATTATCCTGTATTTTAATCCAACATATCCGGCGTTCCGACAAAATGTTTCAAATGTTTATTTTGTCCCGTAATTTCAAGAACCTGATTCGTATATCTCTTATAAATATATAAATTAGAAAATGTATTATTATCTTTATTTAATTTATGTAATCAGGGATTGATAACGTTACCCATATCGTTCTGTTATTTATTAGGTTTCGGAACGCTACGAATTATAACGTTACGAAAAATAATTTTATATTGAAACGTAACAATATTTTATTTTGTTACTTTATTTCTAGATGGAACGTAACACTAAATAACGTTATCAATCCCTGTAATCAATATTCAAACATGAATATATAAATAATAATCTTAATAGTTAATTAATAAACGTTAAGTATTACCTACCTATACACTTTTATAATTTCATAAAAAAAGTCTTCCTAAAATAATTATAATTCCTGAATGAAGTGAAAAATATACTTATTGGTTTTACATTATGAATTTGAGTGTTTTCAAATTTCGGGTAGTACAAATTTTCCTGATAAAAATTTCATTTAGTTGGTACTTTAAAGAAGCAATTTTTCCATTTCCTATGTAGATTTCCTACATGTAAGGAATAAACTTGTGGGAGAGTGGAGAGTTGCACAAAAACAAAAATTGGTTATGATCGACGCACGACTAGCTTTCGCACAACATGTGCACAGCAAATGTTTTATTTTTATAATTCTATAAGAAAATCCACTGAAAAATAATTTTGAGTTATATTTTATAATTTTATGTATGATATTAATTTATTACAATTTAGAAGTGTAATAGAAATGTCCCGTATTTTGTAAAATTAAATCTGAGATCCCTAGTTCGAACGTATAATTCTGCGTACAATTAACGTCTAAATGACTATAATATATAAATATTGTCATGTTCGTATAATATAAATTAAAGAAAATTTTTTTAAATTTAAATACAAAAATCTCGATTATCACTTAGCGTTTGTGCATAACCTTCGGAAGTTTTAAGAATCAAAAGTTTTCAGAGCATAAAATGATTTTCTTCAACTACAAATTAATTAGATCATGTACTTAATTTAATTAACGGACAATATTAATCACTTTTTAAATAAATTCTGAATAAAACCACTGCAAAACGAATTTACTTAACTAAAATCCATAAGTACACGTTTTCAGTTTAATTATATATATATATATATATATATATATATACACTCCTCGAATAGTGTACACTATGAAGTGTAAAAAATATAATAATGTTTGCCTGGACTCGAAGATTTTAAATTGGATTAATTTTATTATATTTTACCCGGTTTAATTAAAACAGTTTTTCGTGTACTACAAAATGATTGCAGTACCTATATATATATATATATATATATATATATATAAAAGTATATAATATTGTTCTAAAAATGAAATGTTTCGAAATTTTTCGAAATTGATTCATATTCTTCGTGTATGAATTGTTAGGTACCGAAATTACAATACTGGGAATATGTATTATAAAAATGACATATTTTTATCCATGATATACCGGGAAAAAAGATTTCACTATGAGAATTTTTTTTATACGCCAAAACGTGATTTAAAAAATCAAATATAACGAATAATATAATGTCTATTATAAACGATTCAATATTTTCTTTAAGAATTTATAATAAAACATCAAACGGTCGTATTGAAAATAAATCAATAAAAATCAGTTTCAGTTGTATAACAAGCCATTATAATAGTACACTATTTCTGTTGGCGACGTTTTCCTTTTGGACATGGTCAAAGGTATTTTAGCTTGTTGTCTTGTGACTTTTTTTTTTTTTTTTTGATATATTCGCTAAACTTTTCCGAGACACTTGTTGTCAGTTTTTTTTGTTTTTCGTGTCCTTTGCCTTGTTCGTTTTGACGAGTTTTTTAATCCCGAAAAAGTTTATTCTCTGGATTTACAACGTTATGTGTCAAAACAGGTCTCGTGTCATTAATTCCCTTTTGTTATCATCGTTCACGGGTATTTATATATAAACAGAAAAACTGTCGGACAGTAAAATAGAAGACATTATACGTACATTTTTTGCGTAATAAATGCATAATTCTTACACTACAACTCAATAGCTGTATATCATTTTTTTATTTTATTTTTTGGTTTAATATTATTATTCATTCCGTTTGTGTTTCGCACGTGAGTACGCCGCACGAACGACTATACGGACGTTATACGGCGAAACGCGAAAACGGATTAGTGTTGAAAAGTTCAAAGTAAAAAGTAACGGCGATAAAAAAAAAAAAAAAACAGAAATAATTACAAACCCCGACATTTTTACATAAAGTTTTTAATCGAATATAATATATATTTACTATAGACACAGACGTGGTGAATATCCGATGAGTTCGTGGCTTATGCTCATGGGGCAATGGCCGAGAAATCTGCAGGTCAACGGATATTACATAATATAGTTTTTAGCTGCAGTACTTTCAAGTATTTGAATAAATGCATGTATTTTTTTACTTTTAGTAACTAGTTAAATACTTTCTTAATATTCTGAATACTATTTTGAATTTTTTTTCATAATATTTAAATACTTTGGTTTAAATATTGAAATAAATTAGTTTCAAAACATTTCCTCAACGTTTTTACTATAAATAAATATGAACATCTAAATATTAAATAACAGATAACATACTGCATTACCTATATTAACTATAATATGCATGGGCAATATTATACCAAATGTGAATTAGCTTTAAATTTCAATATTTTATTCATTATATAATATAATATATATTATATTATAATGAACAGATATATTGTTAATAGTTATATGGACAGTTATATTATAATACTATATCAGGGCTGATCAGTGACAAGAGACTTTGTAAGCCGCAAAATATTGTGAAAAATATGTTAAAGCTAAGAGTAGAAAAAAGGCATGCAACAAATAAGTTAAAATTTTAAAAAATCACCTATTTAAATATTATAAATTTCAAAATACTAGGTACCTATATTTTTTTTATCAATTGTAAAAACTAAAATTATTTTTTAATAATAGTTAATAGGTAATTATTACATTTTCAAATGCATATTTTTATATTAATATTAAATTTTTTTTTATATTAGATATATATTATAGACGCGAGCCGCAGTTTGACCACCCCTGTATTATATCATAATAGTAACTATAATATAATACGTATAAGTTATTAGCAAACATATTAGGTATATTTTATTGATTTATTTAAATTTATAACTAATAAAAATGCCTTATATTTATATTTGTTTTAATACATTATATAACAATACAAGTATAAATACTTTAAAATCCATTATTAAAATATTTTTCACAAGATTGGTTTACAGTACATTTTTGTCGGTATTTTTGTACAGTTCATTTTTGAAATTCTTATTAATTTGTTGGGAACAAAGATGGCTCCAGAACAGTTGTTCGGAAAGGAGGGTATGATTACTAAAAAAAAATCTTTTTGCAATACAAATTCAATTTCTCTACATATCTCTAATGATAACTTAGGTATGAAGCCCCCCTCCCCCACGAGCATCACTGGAACTACGTTTGGATGGAAATTGTATGAAATATATAATATTAGGTATGTTTGGTTTAAAAAATAATCTGAAAGTTTGAAGTTTTAGGGCATGTTTTGAAAAAAAGCTTTAATTATTTTCAAGGAAAATTTGGGTCTTTGTTAGAAAATGTAAAAAATTTAACAATAACTCACTCGTAAATACTATTATTTATAGTTTATTTATTTAATTTTTTCATAAACAATAAAAAATCATTATTTATAATTTAAAATCGAAACCTAGGTAATTATAAAATATTTCCAATGTTTATATATATATATATACATTTTTTTTTTTTTTTTTTGATTATAAATCATTTGTTATTCTTTTGTTTAACGTTGATTTATGACACGTGAATATGTTCATCGTTAATATATATATAATGCTGTATTACTAATTCTGTTACCTATATAGTATACATAAAGTATGAATCATGTACCTATCTAATTAATGTAAGTTTTACATTTCACGAAAGATTTTGCGCAATGAAATGAAAAAACGTAGTAGTAGTTTTTGACTTGTTGATTTTCAAGTTGAATTAAACACAACACATATTATTTTTGTGTGTGTGTACCCTATGTGTTTTTTTTTTTTTTTTTTTTTTTAACAAAATCTTAACATTTTGGTTTTTGCACGACAAAAAGTAACCGTCATGTTTTAGAACTCCTTCAGGACACCGTTAATTATGACGTAGTTTTTAGTTATGTGAAATCAGTTGAAATTAAGTGACACGGAATTATTTCTCAATGACTTACAAATCGTCAATATGTAGTGGCCATTATGCAAATTTAAATTGAAAATAAAAAAGCTTTATCGTCGAATACAATTGTGAATTTTATTTTATTTTTTATTTTTTTTTTGATAAAATAAATGTATGTATATGCAAAACGGCAAACAAAATAAATCCCTAAGCTAGAAACAAATGTATGCTAATGAGTGTTAAACATAATTTATCAAGTACACGGGAGGAACAAAAACTTTTGCGACTTCCAGTCGTATTTAATTTTAATGCTGACCACATGCAAATTACATGTCACTCACTCTACCTATATGGTATATATATATGCATCGTACTGTGCACTATGCAGGCATTATTATGGTTGTTCTACTGTAAATTATTTTTAAAAAAATGCAAAACTAAACAATCAGTTTTAATAAAAATTATTTTTACATGTATATGAATATGCACTTTGCTTACTAAAAAATAAAAAAAAACGATTTTGTTTTTTTATTATAATTTCTAGTACATTTTAAGACCTATACTGTAACGTTTTCGTCGACGTCATTGTATTTTCCAATAACCACTTGACGGATTTGAACGAACACTTAAGCATACGAAAATCTGTTTCATCTCTGTTTCTACGAAACGTCCTCAGAAATTCATACTTACTGCAGGATTATTCACTAAGTATCCACTTGAATGACTCGACAGCATTTAATTAGTCATTCAATTGGCAACACAATGTTTATTATCATTATCATTATTATTATTATTATTATTTTACAACAAAATTGATGGATATATTGTTCTTGGAATGTACAATATACCGTACGCCATCGAAGCAGTTTTACCATTTAGAAACACGTAATTTTATATACCTACCTAGTATACTAATTTGAACATTATCATTAAAATGTCGTCATTCCAGAATTTCTCGACTTTTTTCGGATGAATTTCTTCCGAATCTACCGTAAAGTACAAAAACTATAGTTTATGATTTATGTAATATTACTGTTAACAATAAAATATATTTATGCGAGTTTGTAAATTGTATAACATTGTACATTGTATAACACAATAGTATAGTAATAATCAAAGTTGATCAAATCAATGGGAATCAAAATCTAAAATCGTCAAAAATAGGTTTTGCAAAATCAAATATAAAACTAAAAAAAAAAAAAACACTAATTTCAATATATATTTTGTATTAGCTTGTGAAACGGAGTTTTAACATAATAATTGTAATATTTTAAGTGTACAGGTACTTTTGCAGTTTTTAATTTGTATTCTGTGCCTGCTCGTAAACCTACTTTTAAATTATACCATAAATAATTGTATTTTGTGTACTTGATTATTTACAATTGTACAAGTGTTTATATAGCCATTGCTATGTAAATTAACTATAGTTATAGTTCATAATAAAATTATTAAAAAATGTTTTAAAATAGATGTGCATTTCGGTCATCAGATGTCAGTATAGGGTTGTATTATAACACGATTCTGAACGACATTTCAGCGTAATATAATAATAAAATAATAATAAAAAATAAAAAACGGGTAATTATGCAAATCGTATTTATTGTTTTATTATTTCCTCTACATTTATAAGATATTTTCGTCATAACGATATGTAGATTTCCTTTACGCTTAAGGAAACTATTAGAAAAAAAATGACCTCTATATATGCAATAATAGATACTAACTAGAATCAATTTGCTATCAAAAGAGCTCTTCACCCCAAACTGTTATTCAATGCCTTCCGTCTGAAAAAATGCATACATTTACCTACATAAAAAAAACATATATATATATATATTATTTTAAAACCAATATACATTCTCCGCTTTGTTCAGTATCTAAAATGCTGAACCCAAATCTTGAAATAAATGTGATATTATGAGTCAATAATTTAGATTTTAGATTTTTATAATCGATATTGATTTGATATCATATATACCGCTGCGGTAATATGTCGTGAGTTTAGAATTCCATATAATATACAGTTTGCATTGTACGTATATACAAGATTTAAACAAAATAATAATATAATATAATCCATCGAACGACACTCAAAACTATTCGACCAAAAGTTCGTACATATTCTGAATTATTAAAATACCTATTATATCGTACATCGAAAAACCGCACGATGTCCCGATCAAAGACTTACAATATATATATTCGCAAAAATAAAGTCAATCGTCGATTTTGTCCAAAGCACACAAATATACTTGACCGATGCACAAAACTGTTGGGTTGTCGCTGCGATTACTTTAATTTTCGGTTTATTACATTTCTCATCGTCGTCATGATTTTCAGAGTAGAAATCGCATGTGTTATTGTGTATAAATGTACGTGTATTTGTGCAGTGTGTTTAGGCATCCGTGCGTGTTCATGGATAAACAAAAAAAAAAAAAAAAATGTACACGGAGAAGGAAAAAACAAAAATAAATCGAACAATAAAGTCAAACAAGACGGCTCCATATAGAAACAAATATCGAAAACAAGAAATAATAAACACTGCGTTCTGATATAAATGGTTTCCGTCAAACGTGTGCTGATCCTGTTGACTTCGGAAAATTCCGTTCTTGCACTTACATCGCTATATGATCGCGTAACAGAAATTATAACTTTACACGTGAGCTTATCGATACCCCTATATCAACATTTATAACTCAAAATAAATTAACTTATCTACTGGACCTCAATACTTGCCCAAAAGTGGTACAAATAAGTTTGTCTATGAAATTACAAAGTTCTATCCATAATATTATCGTCCGTTTTCCATCTTTTTCCATATCCATTTTTGGATAGCACTACATATTTATTAGTATAAGCTATAAATATCAAATTAGATAGACGTTATTTTTAGAATATTTGGTAGTCGAAATTTGGGGAGCTGTTGTTTCACTGAAAATTATCACCAAAAAGTTTTTAATTATACACACATATACATACATAATACATTTATAATTTTGATATAACATAAAATAAAACAATTATTTAGGAAATGATAAATGTTATTATTAATAATTAATTACAATATTATATTTTATTTAATAACTTTCATAGATAATAATATATCTAGGGAATTGCATAAGTGTAGATTGTTTACAAATTTAAATTTATATAAATGCATATGATAATGATAATCTTTTGTCAAATATATACTAAATTAAAAGTATAATAAACGGAAATATGACATTCTTTTCACTAGCATCGTCTTTGCATAAAAAGATGATTTTAAACACTTTTTGTCTTTCAAACGTCTGATTTAGCTCATTTATCTTCCTATTTCATCAATAGACAACTATGAATCGTATACAAAACCCATTGTGTACAAGTCCATAACATATCTTGTATTTTTATCTGAAAGTTCCAATGCTGTCATCCAGTTTCGAAATTAATTATTTGGAGTATAGAAACTCTCAAGCAAATTTATCCTTGTCATTACGATAAATACGATAAATATTGTATTACTGAAGGTCAAATCCTTAGTTTTATAAAAAAAATTTCATCTAGTAAATACATATATATATATATTAAATTATGAGTAGTAACAAGAAATCGCTGTTTCTAATCCTTTTAAGTTGGTTGAAGATACTTGAAGTTGATACAAAAAAATAAATAAATAAATGAAATAAAAACACGTAAAATAACCCAAATTATAGCCAAAAAGTGAGATTTAAGTTTGCCAAATTTAAGTTATGAAAATAGATTGAATTATTGCTGTTCATTTTATGTTTTGCTCAAAGATATTTTCGAAATTTGAATAATTGAACACGTATAGTTAAGTAAAAAAAAAAAAAAACTAAAAAAATACAAAAGTCAATATTTTTTTACATTATTAAATTTAACAAAAAAAAATTGAATATCGAATATTGTCTTGAGTAAAACCTAGAAAATATGAAAATAAATTTAAATTTGGCTTAAAAATATCAATTAAATGGAACAAAACTCTACAGTATTTCAATTTGAATAATATTGATCATTCATTCATTCGGTTAGTGTCTCAATCAATTTGATAATATCGATACATAACAGCTAGTAATCTTGATTGCGAAAATCTGTTATAATCCGATTTTATTATTAATTTAACATCAATTCATCGATAACGTTAAATCTACGGTAATATCAATTTACTGCTTACTATAGACATTTGTAACTATCTATTATAGAAAATATTCGTTGCAAATTCGTGAAGAATGGCATTTCAAAATGTATATATATATTGTCTATAGGTCTCATTTTAACATTTAACATTTTCAATATTGTTTTTCACGACGATATACAGAGAGAGGTATTATTTCTATGCGCCCCCTCTATATGTCAATAGCCGATAAAAAGCCAAAATACGATTTCAGTGTGAAAGCTTATCACATTATCATATCGTGCGCACACTGTATTCGACGAGCCTTTTCGAGTCGTACAGTGGATTTCAGTTCGATAAATTCCGTCATAAAATAATATTGTTGCTTTTTTCACTAGCTCATGATGACATGAACGTATAACGTGTTGCCTAATGAAATAATTATGAAATAATAAAATTTCATTATTAAATAATGCGTAAAATACGTCACAT
Source organism: Pemphigus obesinymphae (assembly GCA_025469235.1). NCBI lineage: Eukaryota > Metazoa > Arthropoda > Insecta > Hemiptera > Aphididae > Pemphigus > Pemphigus obesinymphae. The sequence continues at coordinate 21,640 of JAIPRL010006516.1, forward strand.
TTAATCGTGTGACGTTTTTGCAGCCAATTTTGTCGAACACGGCGTGGGGTTTCGGATAAAATTATATTTTGCATCCGCAAAACTTATAATATGGTGAATTTTGTTCGTTGTGGTATACTATATTGTATTATGTTGTTATAGATCATAGTTCGTGTTATTTGACAATGACGTTTAACAGCACATTAACACGAGTCACGAGTCAAACTTTATCGTAATTTTATACCTACCGTTCCCAATATAATACACCGTATGATTATAATATACACCGTATAATATATAAGTAATATAGTATTCAAATAACATATATTTATATAGAAGTTATAAATGTAGGACTCGAATTTTAATGCTCTAATAATGAAAATATAAACGTACGTATTAAAAAAATGCATATAACACCTGAGAATTTTAAAAATTCAATAAAAATAATTTTATTTTTTATTTTTAACGAATTAAAATTTAAAAAAGTCATCTACATACAATAAATTGTACAAATTGGTCCATCATCACTTTGGTCTTCTGACAGAATTACTATAATTGTAAACTCGAATGCAAAGATAAATTATTGCATTTGAAGACGATTCTGAGTAAAGTTTGGTAGGTATATAAAAAAAAAAAAATAAAAAGTAAATAAGTAACCACGACAACAATATTTATTATTTTATTATTTCCCCTACATTTATAAAATATTTTCGTTTTAAAAGGTAGTTTCTATTTACGCTTAAAAAAAGTACTGGGAAAGTCGATCTAGCTAGTACCTACCTACCTACAAGCTCAAAACAATTTATTACCAAAAGAGCTCTTTCTTCACTAAAAAAAAATAAAATATCTCGCTCGGAAACTTAAATAAAAACGTATTATATACAAGAAAGATTTTATGAAAAACAGTTATATTTTATTTTCAATTTTATATTTTAAAACTAATTGGTAACACTTTTATTTCTATATATTTAAAAACAAAAATTCAATCAAAGTTTAATACTAAAAAACATATTATTAATCAGTCAAGGTTATGTGCTATGACAATAATATATGTATCATAAACCAATATTTGTAACTTGGAAAAATCGTTCAACCATTACTTGAAATTTTTTTAATTTTTAGAGCAAAATATTCTAGTTATTTATTACTCTACGATGCAATCTATAAATTTAAAGTTTATGCCCGATAAGGATATTGTTTATTCCAAGTTCTATCCAGCCGAATAGTTTAACATACTTTCAATATTACGTTTTGTGTGTTATATACTAATTACACTAAAAGGTCATTTGCTCATTAATATTCCACTTAGCGTATATTAACGGTTTTACATAAATTATAAGCAAATAGTTTTAGGGTAAATTATGTTTTAAGATTATTAAAACCAGCCGATTTACAATATAGTTAATGAAATAATTTTAATCAAGTTAAAAAAAACTTAACTATATGGTATCTATATGTATTATAATACATATACGAGTATATATATATATTGTACCTATGTAAAAATAACCAATGAAAATGATATGATCTGTCAAAAGAAAAACAAATGTTTTTTTTTTCTCTAAACGATACCTTCAAAAAGTTTTTATTCTGTCGGATGCGAATAAGTGAATAAAATATAGATCAGTGAGGGGTGTTTACATTGCTTTTGGGTAAAAAAAAAAAAGGAATATGCGTCTAAAAACGACTTAAGAATGAAAATCTAATATTTTTCCAACGCGTTTGATCAATATTTGGGTGGTGGAAACTTCGGTTTACACGGTGAATTGGTTCCACTCAAAGAGCCCATACATATAATATCTACCCACAAAATTTCTCTCGTACAGATATTGGCCGAGAGTCGTAAATCAGAAAGTTCCGTTTCGGGACAAATACTTTTCCAACTAAAACGGTATATTGGCCTGCAAATACGACGGCTATAACTTTGCGATCAAATAATTTTCGGGAATAATACGTATATCTCTACCTATACGTATATACATATAATATATATATATATATATATATATATTACGCGAAAGGGCCCGTGCCGGAGAAACTCGTTAATAAACTTTCAAATTGGTCGGTGTGCTATACTTAGGGCCACGAGGGAAATGAACGGAGTTTGTTTATTTTCATTATTATTATTATTATTATTATTATTTTTTTTTTTTTTCTAAAAGCTATCTGTGAACAAAACGAATTTGCGTGAAATGGACGATTTCTGTTTTTCTCCCCACCCGCACACGTGTATACAACCTTTCTGTATCGACGGGGGCGTATATATTGTATACGTGTATATTCGTCACACGACCGTATACTAGTATATAATATAATAAACAAGGCTGGGCAAGTTAACGATATTTTTTAACTCGTTAAGTTAAGTTAATCGAAAATAATATAAGCTAAGTTAAGTTAAAAGTTACTCGTGTATTTTTTTATTAAATTTTAAAGTTAAAAGTTAACTTTGAAAAAAAAAAAAAAGTAACTATTAACTTAGTTAAAAGTTAAAATTTCCTAATTAGGAAAAAAATTGGATATACCTATTATATCGTAAAAAGGTAAAAAAGAACGGTTATTCTTTACGCTCAAAAAAACTACTCTCGGGACTTCTTCTGTCTGAAAAAGTGTAGGTATACATGTAAAAATAAAAATACAACACGTCATTTTAAAACCCACGCATAAACAAGAAATCAGAAAATAACTTCTAACTGCCAAGACACCTACGTATTATTGTTTGATTCACACTAATATAGTGTAAAACAAGCTGTACCTATACTACTTCAATATATTTTCTATACTGAATGGACATAAATACTAGCCTCCATGTAGTTAAAAAGACCGGGCTCAGCCCAATATTCGTGCGTGAACGACCAACGTCGCGGCGTGTGCGTGAGTGGTACCTACATCGATTATATTATTAACGAACATGCTATTCTAGGTACCTACTAAAATTGCGTATGAGTACCAAAAAGTAAAATCCCATTCAAAAATTTGCATTGTTCTTCGACCAAAATTTAACTTAATTTAGATACTTTTGTATAAAGTCAACTTGAAGTTAACACGTTAATTTTAATAAAAAAAAAAAAGTAACTTTTTGAGTTAAAAGTTAATCTGAAAAAAAAGTAACGCGTTAAGTAACTTAATTAAAATTAACTTAACTTTTTAACTTAATTTTAACTTTTAACTCGTTAATGCCCAGCCTTGATAATATATATATATATATATATGTATATGAGTAGTACTTAGGTGTAATTTTCTTTTTTTTCTACGTCGGTGCACACGCAAAAAGATATTTGTGTAAAAAAAAAAAAAAAAAAAAAAAACGAGACGGGCAATTTGTATGGCGCGAACACGAGCGATTACGTCCCCGAACAAAACGGTGTTCGAGTCGGGAAATTTTCGACGCTAAATAAACGCATTGTGTACATTGTGGATATCCAAAATCCGAGGCCGGGAACGCACTCGGGGGCAGGTACTGTAATTAAAATAAAAAAAAAAATAAATAAATAAATAAATAAAAAACCATTGTGCGACGAGATAATGAACGGGAGAATTGATTGGGGTTCTCTCTGATGAACCGGTAAAATTGCAATGCATTTCGACCGTTTGCCGTAATAACTTTCCGCCGTCGACCCGCACGAACGCCGTCGAGAGGGGAACGACACGCGTTTCCACCGCTTTTCGATGTTTTTGCGCCGGCTTAGCCGTGAAATGACGGATGGCTCATGCACGGTGTATTTATCTTTTTTTTTTTTTTTATATACTACTTTTTATTATTATTATTATTATTATTATTATTATTACAGTCGAATCGCGATAACTCGAAGTTAAAAAGGCATAAAAATTCACTTGGCTTGGAGATGTCCAACTGGAATTTATCAAAATCAAATCAAAACTTCGAGTCATGCAGTGAAATATAATTTTAAAATTTTACGATAAAAAAACGTTGATAAAATATAATATATGTACATAAATGTTAAAAAAAAAAAAAAAAACTAAAATAGATACAACGGTATTAGTATAAGTATATGTACGTGTGTATTATTTATTAGATACGGTAGAAAAATAATTTGTTATTAAGTTTCGGTTTTTCGGGCCGTTTATTGACGAAATTTTCGAATTTTCCTATGGCTTCGAATACAGAAGTGTCCACGCCTTCGACAGATTCATCGAATTGCCTTATTTAAAACGTCCGCCTTATTTTTTTTTTTTTTTTACAATTTTCTATTTTCAATAGATAGGTACTAGAGATTTTTACTAATACATTGTAAATATTAATGAACGTTTGCAAGTTTTACTGCATAAGCTATTACGCACCAGAAAGTTAAATTGAAAATCATTATCAGAAAAAAAAAACAATAATCATAATGTTCACGACTTAAAAGTTACAATCATCGGTGGCTGCCCGTTATCGACAAAGTTTATATACACCGACATCCCATACAGTTTTGATTTGGTTCGCGTAGCACACTCGGTCTCGTCTAGTTGTTTAGGTGGTACGTAAGGTAGGCAGTTCGATTCTCGTTCTCAGCGCAAAAAGTTTCAAGGAGCACTGTCGTATGTGCGCTGTAGCGCGGCGGTGGTCGATCACTGGTGGTGCCTCCTACCAGTCGGCGGGCGTCTTGGTCTTTATTATTATTTTTTTTGTTTTTTACTTGATTATTATATTATTTCTGTAACGTAGTTTCTATACTTTGTCATGTCTCATTTGTGTACAGTTTTATTTTTATCCATTGAATATTGTTTATTAATATCTATTATAGATATTTGTGAATATCCATAAATGACTGAAAAACGGACAATGGGATATCTAATAGACGTCCACTGGACATACAAAAATAGCCATTGGATATTCAGAATCATAGGCGCAAATAGTGTTTGAATTTTCTGGGGGCTGAAGTCTAAATCCATCCCAAACACTCTTTGGATTTTTATATCAATTCAAAATCCTCGAAAAACGAGAATTCAATACAAAACGGTCGGTCGTCGGTGATCGATAAGAGAACCAGTTTAGGTATCAGCGGACTGTCACCAACCACGATTTAAGATATAGAGGTTACTCAATGTCGTATGCCAAATAATTGGACAGTTGATACATAAAACAACTCCATGAAAAACAGCTGACCGACACACTGAGAAAAACATACAGAGCTACTAGCGGAGTACAGTCTTAACTATATCCACGAATATTTTGGCGCTAAATATCATTACATATTATTATAATTTGTTAATTATTCAAATATATCAGGGTACATCAGGGTTCAGCTTTGAGTCCTTACTTATTTTCCCTGGTAATGGATGAGATAACAAAGGATATACAGAGGGAGGTACCATGGTGCATGTTGTTTGCAGATGATATAGTACTGATAGGAGA